>JAAWWB010000461.1:0-49998 GCA_018804465.1 Populus tomentosa
AATAATTTTATATAAACAAATGATATGAGAAGAAATAATGCTTTCTTATTATTTTGTTTTCATCATACAACAGGTATATACAACCCTATATAACCTTACACTTTTCCTAACAGAATAAGGAAAGACTAATTACTTCCTAAACTAGGAAACCAAATATTGTAAAAATCTCGCAAATTGTAAGAATCCTAATACAAGTTAACATTCCCTCTCAAGTTGATGCATAGATGTCGCACGTGCCCAACTTGTCTAGAAACATGGAGAACTTGTTATTAGAAACCGTCTTAGTGAGAATATCTGCTACTTGGCCGCTTGTTCCTATAGGAGGAACCCCAATTACTTTGTTATCTAGCTTTTCTGTAATAAAAAACCTATCAACCTCTACATACTTGGTCCTATCATTTTGCACTGGATTATGAGCAATATCACGAGCAGCTTTCTTGTCACAAAATAACTTCATCGGTTGGCTATGGGTGACCCCCACATCTTGTAATAGAAACTTAAGCCATAAGAGTTCACAAATACTGAGTGCCATGCCTTTAAATTTAGCTTTCACGCTTGATCTTGACATAACAATCTACTTCTTACTTCTCCACATTACTAAATTTCCTCCAACAAAGGTAAAATACCCAGATGTCGAATGCCTATCATCCGTGGATCCGGCCCAGTCAGCATCCATATAGCACTCAATTTTGAAATGCATATTTTTTCAAAATAAAACTCCTTTACCAAGGCTTCCTTTCCAGTAACTCAATATTCTCTTGACCGCACTCATGTGTTGTTCTCCCGGATTGTGCATATATTGACTAATTACGCTCAAGGTGTGAGCTAGATTTGGCTTAGTGTGACCCAAGTACATCAATCTTCATACTAACCGTTGATACCTCCCTTTATCAATCAATCCCTGGGTCCGATCAATACCCAACTTCATTCCTTCAGCCAACGAAGTGGATACCGGCTTGCACGCTCTCATACCGGTTTCTTTTAATAGGTCAAGAACATACTTTCTTTGTGATAGAAATATCTTGGACTTGCACCTCGACACTTCAATCCCAAGAAAATATTTCTAAGAACCAAGATCTTTCATTACAAATTCTGTGGACAAATAGTTTGTCAATGTTGCTTGCTCAGCAGGATCGTTACCAGTAACTACCATATCATCCACATATACAATGAGAACTATAAACTTTCTATCCCGGTGTATTAGGAATAACGTGTGATCCCAATTACTTTGTCTAAACCCGAATTCTCTCATTGATTTGGTAAACCTACCAAACCAGACTCGTGGAGACTACTTCAATCCATACAATGATTTCTTAAGTATATAAACCTTGTTTTTCCATATGTCCAGATCAGTCCATCTTGGTGGAAGGTCCATGTAAATCTCCTCAGTTAATCTCTATGGAGGAATGCATTTTTTGCATCAAATTGTTGCAAAGGCCAATCTAGATTTGCTGCTAAGGATAATAGAACACGAATTGTGTTGATTTTTGCCACTGGTGTAAATGTATCAGTGTAGTCGATGCCATGTTTCTGTGTATATCCCTTTGCCACCAATCTTGCCTCAAAGCGATCTACTATTCCATCTGCTTTGTATTTCACTATATAGAACCATTTATATCCCATAGATTTCTTTCCAACTGGTAAGTCAGTTATTTCTCAGGTAGCATTCTTCTTCAATGATCTCAATTCTTCATTCATTGTATCTTTCCAATGGGAATCTGTTAAGGCCTTCTGCACACTGTTAGGAATAGATACAATAGATAATTGATATACAAATGACTTATTTGATTATGATAGGTGACCGATAGACACATAATTGTTTAACGGGTATCTCATTCTTGAATCAGAATTTGGCTCACTCATGGAATACTTGTGTTTACACTTAAGATCTGCTTTATAAATAGGTTTGGGAATACCTCGATTAATACGCTCTGAAAGGCGACGGGGTGGAATTGCATCT
The DNA here is from genome assembly GCA_018804465.1 of Populus tomentosa. NCBI lineage: Eukaryota > Viridiplantae > Streptophyta > Magnoliopsida > Malpighiales > Salicaceae > Populus > Populus tomentosa. The sequence goes on from JAAWWB010000461.1 coordinate 1,961, forward strand.
GATGTGGGAGATGATTGGTTATGAGAATTAACAGAGGATGAGTTCATACTTGGATCAGATTTACCATCGAAAGGAAAATCTTGTGACAATTACTGCAGTTGTTATTCGGTTTTATTGTAAGTAATAGGTTGCAGCTCATTATCAAGCCCCAACCTTATGGGACCAGTGGGGTGTTCTTCCTCCTGCAATGTTTGTTGCTTTTTAGTGAGCTTTTTAGTAGCCTGATCACCACAATATATGGACTGTTGCTCTTCTCTAGGTGTTGTGTACTCCAAGCGTGATGATTGCAATGGTTGCTCTTCGTATAGCTCGTTTCTAGCCACAAGAGAGTAATCAAATGTCAAAACTTTAGTATTATCTTGGGTCAGAACTTCACTGCTTCGGTACTCCTCCTGAAGTGAGGATGTGGAGGGTCCAAAAAACATTTCATTCTTATGGAAATTCATATCCTGTGTAATAAACATTCTTTTACTCGAAGGATGATAACAACAATATCCTTTTTGGGTAGTAATATAGCCCAAAAAAACACGATGAATGGCGCAAGGTTCAAGTTTATTATGCCGTTGAGGAGGATGCAGGTGAACAAAAGCAACACACCCTACGACTAGTTAGGGAAGATTGGGAATCGGTGGACTGAGATGTGAAAGCCTGAAATGGTGTATGGAAGTTGATAGTGTGTATGAGAAAGAAGATGATTAATAAGATAAGCTGTGGATGTAAGCGCCTCCCATAAATATTGTAGAGGTAGATATGATACAATGAGTGAAACACGAACCATTTTTAACATGTGTCTATTTTTTCATTCAGCAACCCCATTCTATTGAGGAGTATACGGGCACATGGTCTAATGAACAATACCATGCAGTTTTAGAAAGGAACAAAGTTCTAGATTAACATGTTCACCACCATTGTCACTTTTATGAACTTGGATCTTGCTGTTGTATTACACCATAATCATTTTATGAAACCTCTGAAAGGCCAAACTGATTTTGCCTTTTGATTTCAACATAGTGACCCAAGTCATTCTGGTACAATCGTCAATAAAAGTAACAAACCAGTGAGCACCACCAAGAGTAGCTATTTTTGATGGTCCCTATACATTAGAATGCACAATCATAAAAGGAATGATACTTTTATTGAAACTCGAAGGAAAACAGGTTCGATGGCTCTTAGCCATTTCACAACACATCACACTTAAATTGGGAAACATCATTCCTAACAAACAAACTAGGAAATAACTTATGTAGATAATTGAAGAAAGCATGCCCAAGACATCTGTGCCCATCCAGATACTCTACACTTTATTAGTATTCCTTTGAGACCCATAATTGGAAAGAGCTTGAGTCAGCAAGCTAGAACTGCTGGTTGTCAGTTCTAAGTAATTAAGTTTTCCTCTTTTAATACCATAACCAATTGTCTTTCGTGTTTGGATATCCTTAAAAACATAAAAATAGGGCCAAACAATGTAAGGTAAGGGTTATTTGAGCAACAAATAACAAATTATAATTTAAAGAGTGAAACATAAGAACAATGTTAAGTTTCATGGTATCAGTAAGGGAAATAGTGCCTTCCCCAATAACAGGGATGACATTACCATTAGCAACATTGACCTCGGTTTGGGCTGATGTTTTTAGTGACAAAACTTGTTTAGAATCACAAGTCATATGTTCAGTAGCTCTAGAATCAATTATCCATGTATTATTCATAACAGAAGTAGAAGTACTTAGTGCCTTACCATCTCTACCTGTTGCAGCAACCATGGCAGATGCCTTGTTTGCTATCTGGTCCGAATCCTTTCTGGTTTCTGCAATAGAGGCTCGTGACTTGTTGCACCAAGGATCACGGGTTTTATCCCAATTCTCGTGATATCCAATAAGCTAAAAACATTGACTCTTGGAGTGTCTTAGCAGGCCACAATATGGGCATTTTCCTTGGGGATGATCCTAACTTGGTTGCCTAGGCTGAGTTTGTCTTGGCTAGTTTTGTGACCCTCCCCGATTCGACCTAGAGGATGATCTACGGGTTTTTGCTGCCATGGCAGCAGGTTCACTCTTGTCAACCTCCATCTTCATTGCTTCCTTCTTATCAGCTTCACGACGAACATGTGCATAAGAAGTTTGAAGGCCAAGTGGGGGATCCTTCCGTAGCACTTCTCCATGTATCTGATCAAACTTGTCATCAAGACCACCAAGAAATATATAGACTTGTTGTCTCTCAATGTATTTCTGAAACATCTTGATGTCATTTTCACACTTCATGGATACTCTATTAAAGTGATCCAATTCTTGGAAAATCTCAGTTATCTCCTCAAAATAGGTTGCCAAAGGTTGGCTATTCTGACAAAGATGTGATGCCTTCCGATTCAACGAATGAATTATAGCCTCATCATTCTCATCAAAGTAAGCTGCTGTAAAGGGGTCCCAGATCTCCTTTGATGTAGACAACTGCATGTACCGTTTCATAATCTCAGGCTTTATTAAGGACAAAAGCCAACTCTTGATTTTTTTATCTTTAGAGAACCAGTCATCATATTTAGGATCGTCTTTGTGAGGTGCCTTGACCGACCCATAGAAATATCCCATCTTCTTCCTTCCAACAATATGGATTTAAATGAGAGGAGCTCGTAAATCATAGTTTTTCCATCCAAAACCATACCAATATTAAAGCTTGAATTTTCTGTTCACACCATGATTGGAGTAGTTGTTGGAGCATCCTGAGAGCCAACCCCCTTTTCTTCAGCCATCTCTCTTACTGTTGGTATAGCCTAAAACTTGTAGTTTTGATAGATTATGAAACAATACAGAATTACGAAGCAGGGGAGGGGTAGCAACAACTTCACAGTTGCTCGCTGAAATCAATCACGAACACTAGCAGTAACAACTCTAAGTTGCTCGATGCAATAACTCAGAGACACGGTAGGAAACAAAAAATTTTAGGGTTCAGTGTTTTCTTTTCTATTCAAGCTCTGATACCAAGAAGAAATAATGCTTTCTTATTATTCTGTTTTCATTATACAACATGTATATATACACCCCCTACACTTTTCCTAACAGAACAAGGAAAGACTACTTACTACCGAAACTAGGAAACTAAATATTGTAGGAATCTCGCAAATTGTAAGAATCCTCATACAAGTTAATAATATGATGTCATAAAAATTTAAATATAAATGGAGTAATATTTAATAAAATGATATTTTTAATATATTTTCATGTTATTTATTTGAATGAAATTTAATTAAAAATATTTTTAAAAAAGCATAATGGGTTGAATAAATAGAGGTCAATGTAACTGGGCATGTGTGGCCTAAAGGAAAAAAAGGCCACACGCAGGGCCTGCACACTTGGCATTTTCTTTGTTTTTTTTTTTGGTAAAAAGAGATAACAACTTTTCAAAAAAAAAATATAGGCCATGCGTCATCTATCTTGCTAGTTATTGATCACTAGAGAGGTGGTTAGAAATTCAAGTTAGAATTTATTTGACCTAAAAATTCATTTTAAAGCTATTTTCATCTAAAAACACCTAATGAACATTCTTATCATGCCAATAAACCAATCTTCAACCAAAAACATCTCAAAATCAGTTAAAAACACAAAACTAAACCAAGAAAAATCACATCTCAACCCCAATCTACTATCTCAAGTAAGATGAAGGGGAAAATACATTAATGGAGCTTTCCTTATCAAATGAAACTCGTTGATAACAAGATTGCACTATGACCAACCAATTACATTCCCTTTCTTTCATTATTTTATAGCAAGTCTCTCTCTTATATTTCAAACTCGATGACTAAAAATGAACAAAATAAACATTTAGATCAAAATAAAAATTGTAAAACCTTTGAGATTAGCCACATATTTTTTTTTAATGTTTTCTATTGTGGTCTTCTTGTTTAATTTTGTCTTTGTTTAAAACTTTATCTCATGAAATGATATCACAATACGATTACATAAAATACAAAAAAAAGAAGTATAAAGACAAAATTAATAAAAATAAAGGACAAAAATAAAAAGAAAAATGAAAAAAATGGAGTAGCTTCACTATTCATATGAACAATGAAACACCTCTCTCATACCACAATTCTCTTAATTGTCTCGTTAATTGTGTGATGTCTATATAAGGCATTTGCATTTTTCATTGAAAAGTGTCTTTTTTTCTTTTGGATATTAAACTTTATTCTCTTTCAATTTTTTTTTTTTGTGATTTTGGTGATATTTAATATGATGAGATTTTCTTATCTTAGTACGTTTATGTAAATTCAAGATTTTTTTTACAGAATTTCATATTTAAATTGGAGGTCAATTCAGTATAACAAACAATTAAACAAATAAAGATCAAGATAAAAACAAAGAAAATATAACAATGCCTTTTTATTTTCAAGCAAAAAACTTCATTTCCATCTAAAAAGTCTTCATTTATGCATTTTTGGTCCCTTTTGTTTTAGTCATTTAAACTTAGGCCATAAATTTCATTTGTTTCAAGTTTCAGTTCTTGAGTTCTAAGAGAGGATATTTAATGTCATTGGAAAATAGAGGAGAAGATAGAATGTGGTTTGGTGGCCATATTATGACCATATAAAAAGTTGATTTTGATATCAATAGGTTTATCATGGTGAGAGGTGTTGTGATGTGCACGATGTCAAATGATAGAGCAATCTTCTAGATTGAAGGGTGTTTAGGTTAATCATAAAATTATCATTAAAAGGGAGTACCCAACTAGTATTATGGTCACTAGAAAACCTATGGTCTGTGAGAGTCTGGGTAAGGAGACTAGTTGTGCATGGAAAAGACATATAACCCCTAGTGCACCTTACGTATGGTAAATTGCATCATTGATTGATTGTTTCCATTTGTTGGTCTTATCTAAAGTTCAAGGTACATCTCCTTTTGTAAAGATGTCTCTATCTTATTAGGCTAAATACTACTCATTCTAAAACTCAATTTTTAGAAATGCATTTATTTACTATTTTATATCTTTAATACATAAATGTATACTTTATAGTGTAATTTATACTCTCAAATATTAAAGTTTATAGCTAAATCCTAATACTCCAAATATTAATTAAACAAATTAATTGTTGTGAGATTTTTGATATTTTAGCCAAATTCTAATGGATAATTTAAACTGGCTATGATATTCATTTTGAATGATAAAACATGATTTTGTTTTTTAGAAAATATATATGAAAAACCTTTAGAATTTGGTTGTATGCAAGAAAAAAACATGTATTTTTGTGTTTTTGAAATGAGAAAATCTTTTTTGAATTTTTTAGATTTTTCAAAATTTTAGAAAAATTCAAGTATTTTTAATATCGGGTCTATATTTTACAATGCAAGTCTATAACCCAATATTAAATGAAAATCTTGAAAAAATATATTTTTTAATTTTTAATATAAAGGATTTTTTATATTTTTTTGAAATTGTTTTGAGAAAAATCAAGTATTCTTAATATCAGGCCCATATCTTACAGTATAAGTTCACAATCTGATATAAGGTAAAAACTATAGGAAAAACATGTGAGGAACTTACAAATGAATTCAAAATGGTCCCTTAATTTTTTTAGAAATGTTTTTAAAAATTTTAAGAGTTTGTTTGGCTAGAGACACAAATATAGACAAAATTATATAAGGCTAAAGGGAAAAGATTTAAGATGTATTTGCCAAACATGTCCTTAGCCTAAAATCAAAGGTAAGGAGCCAAACAAAACCTTATTTCCTAAGGAAAACCAGGGCAGACCATACACTCCTTTAAGTCTAGGTTAAGCTTTGGTCCAACCATATGGCCTGGGCTTATTGGGCGTAAGTCTCCAACATCCCCTCTGCAACCCCGTTTTAATGAAATTGAAAGTTTACATCCCAATTCTTCCATAAAAGTCTCTAACATCTTGTTCCTAATAAGCCATTACTATATTTTTAAATTCTGGGCTAATCGAGTTGACACATTTAAATAAATAAATGTGGAGCTACAAACCTCTAAATGGAGTAAGGATATATCCAAACAAAAAGGTTGCATCTCCTCTACCAATTTCAAGTGGTCTCCGAAGACATTCATATCAGAGTTTATCTGGCGAAGTCTTAAAAGTGGCCAACTCAGTCAGCCTTGACTGAGATACCTATTTGTACAAAACCACTTAGCTTTTTCGCGTGTTCACACTTAAAAAATCCTAGAGAGTTCTTATCAAGGGCCATAAATCTTTCATCCAAGATTAGAAGGTGAGAAACACATGCTTTTATCTTCAAGAAAGAGAAAACCACCATACCCAAAAAACCATTGAAGGACAAAGGTTCCAACTGTTAACATTTGTCCAAAGCTCTCTCATTTTGATCAAAAGATTGAGATTTGATCAATCTTTGAGGGAATCCACTAAAAAACATAGAAAACCTATATAAATACCCCTATATATCAAAGACAAAAAGGGAGGTAGGTGGGATATACTCTATAAAAAAAGACCCTAGTGTGAAGGTTCAGAGACCTAACATAGAAGGTCTAGCAAGTTTTGGAAAGAATAGAAAGTGAAATGGAAAGAAGGAAGGAAAAGAGAAGGGAAGTAACAACTTATAGCCAATAAGCTTGCAGAAGGTATAACCACGTGAAAACTCAAGGGTGGAGTCCATTTGGCATGCCTATTTCTATGTTTTTAATGTTTAATGTCATTTTTTAATATTTTTGGCATTATTTTTTGTTTTAGCATTTATATGGATTGATGAATGAAAATGCTGTTTTGAAGTTGTTGTCAATAGTGTTAGGATGTTTAAAAGGTGTTTGTGCATTTGGTTTTGATGAAAAGTGGTAGTTTTGGACTCTGTCAAAGATAGTATAAGGCAAATAATGGTTTTTTTTCTAGGTTGCAATCGCATGTTCTTGATTATTGAGTTTAGTTTGGGTCTGGAGTGTTTAAAGAGTTAGTTTTGCATTGAGTTTTGATGTTTTTGTTGATTGATAATAAGGCTGTACTTTTGCAAGTTGAAATCTTATACATGTTCTTAACAATTCGAGGTTATTTGTTAGTGTTTTTTATTTAAACCTATTTGTTTATGATAATGTGGCTTGATAAGGCTAAGAGAGATTGGTTTAGAGGCCTTAAATGTATTTTCAGAGCTTGACAATGTATGCTAAGTTTTCTGGGCAACCTGAGTTTATGTTCTTCATGTTCATTCGAAGAACATTGTCCTGTTTTCATTAGAAATTTTTATGTTTTTTGTGTTGTTTTATAGTTTTGATTTATTTCGGTTTAAATCTCTGTTTTGGTTTAGTTTTGGGTTAAACCTTGATTTTTAATTCGATTCATGGTTAAACTAGTGTTTTCGGGTCGACCCGGTTGGGTCAAAACCGAGTTAAATACTTAAGGCTTTGTTTGGTTTTCCATTGTTTTAATAACATGAATTTTGGCTTAAAGGTATGTTTGCAAACATGTCCATAGGCTTATTTTGACAGTTTTGTTTTCAACAAAAAATATGGTTTTGCCAAACATGACCCAATAAAAAAATGATTTTTGTTTGTTGTATACGACTCAATCCTTATAAAAATTGCATTTTTATTTGCAAAAAAAGAGAGAATTGTTTTTAGCATGATTTTAGAAAATTACATGTGTTGATTTTCCTTTGTATCTTTTGGAATTTATACCAAGTTTGTAAAATTCCTTAAGGATTTGGCTATTATTTCAATAACTCTAAAATTTTATTCATGAAAATTAATGGTCAATATCCTAGTATAAATGTTGGACCTATAAGGAGGTTAGTATTTAAATACCAAGAGTTGACTAGAAAATTTTCAAGATTATTTTAGAGATTTACTAATTTTAATTGGGAGTATGTTTCACCACAATATACGAGTTGTGGAAAAACTTTTAGCCTTCTAGGATATGTGAACCTTATCAGGGTACCTACATAGACTCTAACTATAAGAATTTATCTAGGCATATGAGCCGATAATAAATTTGAAATACCAGATTTATTCATGTGAGTAAATTTTTATTTTGAGCCATTAACAGACCATCGGGTAAGAACCCATCAAAACCTTTAAATCATATCTAGACCACATAATGTAACTTACCTCAAATAAAATGTGTTAGGGGTGCTAATACATTTTCTAGCCATAACTAATCTCTTACCCTAATACATTTTCTAGTCACAACTAATCTCTTACCCTAGAAATTTCTGGTAAGACCAATACACCTGAGTCTCTTGGTGACCCTGAACCAAACAATTAAATGGTGACTCCTCGACCTCTATGTCCCATTAACAGCATGCCCATGTGCAACAACCCATGTTTTAAAAAGTAAGTATTAAGCCTTATTTTCGGACCGAGGTCCTAAATTACTACCTTAGGTTTTAGTAGTCTTTTAAGACAAACTCCTATATACAAATTTAGGTAAATTTTTAGCATGTAAGTACAATAAGTACTTATATATATATATATATATATATATATATATATATATAAAGAATAATAATGCAACTTATCTTATATAGGATGTATAAGGTGATTGATATCTTTCCGAGTACATAATTAACCCTTTATCTAGAACCTTTGAAAACTAGTTAGTGTTTCGTAATTATCATAAAACTATGTGGTAATTGTTTTTACCACTTTTAAGTATAGTTCGCCTCAATATCCCCTACGACAACAAGAAACGTGCCGTTGAAGTTTTTTGGAACTTTCATCTTTTGGAAAAAGTTGATTGAGGCTTATAAATCTTGTTTTATTTAGTTTAATTTAAGATGTTTTTGACAAATTAAAGAGTATTTTGAGGTTGAAAATGAGTTTAATAAGGTTCTTAGTATGTTTCTTGGGTGTTTTCAAGTGAATTTTTTTTTTTAAAAAATGAGATTTTAAGTTCTAAAAAACTCGGACCTAGATTTTCCAACCCTCTTCAATGGCCAAAATCTTAACCAGTCAATGACGCATTGTTTATTTTATTTTAAAGAAGGGCTAATGATGTGTGCAGATGACACATGGTCGATGATGCGAGTCTCATGGATTTAAAGAACCAAAAACCCATAATCAAATCAGTCCTTTACCAGAAAGCTAAATTTAGGCTTTAAGGTTGACACAATAATAACTTGTATAAAGACATCAAAACTATAGATAGATAACAAAAAAAATAAAAATAAAACTCCACCCAAAGCTTGTGAAGAGACGCAGACAAGAAATATAGAAGACACCATGAAGCTTGGTCAATTCTTCGATAAGTTAGAGTAGTTCATTGAAGAACCAAATTAAGATAATTTCTTTTCACACACATAATAATATATAACAATGATGTATTTCCAACCTAAAAAAAATATCATCTTACAAAAGCAATATTTATGCATGAAATAAAATAAGCCCTAGTCGATCTAATGGTCTAACATCAATCCAAATTAAAATAAAGCTCAAAACATGAAAAATAATAAAAATAAGTATTCTAAAATATAAGCCCAACTCAGCGCACTCTAGGAATTAAAATAAATAAGTGTTAAATAAATTCTTTGCTTGAAAAAAAAAAAAACCTTGGCCAAATAGATGTTGTTTCTACCCCTTTGGTATTCTAAACAAACAAGAAAATAATTTTTCCTTAGCCTATCATGTTTCTACATATAATAAGGAAATGGCATATCCATGATCATCTCACATTTCCTAAGCTCTATACAATTACTTTGACCACCTTAGGGAATGAGATACTAGTTGTTATTTAATGAAATGAGTTTGGGAAATATCCTCCTCTCATAAAAAATGGTATGAACATGAGAAACCATGTCATAACCCATTTCTAGATTATTCCCCTAAACTTGCCTTTTTTTTCTTTTTAAAATAAATAATAAATAATAATAATAGTAAGGAGATTGACGATGAGGAAAAAACTGGTTGCAGAAGGATTTCAGATATGCATAAAATCAAGCTGTAATTTTAGACAAAGTTGAAAGCTTGATCGTACCCCAACATGCCCAAAACTAGAGAGATAATGTAGATTCAATATCAAATTAAATGATTATTGGATGAATCTGCATAAAAATTAAGTCCAATGATACAATTAGATTTTTAATAAGTCAATTTGATTTAATCATAGAAAAACTAAAAGTTTAATTATGTTTTAGAATTAATTCAGGTCCAATTAAAAGATTTAATTAGGAGCAAGGACTTAATTAAACTTTAAATGGGTCAAATTAATTTTGTTAAGGACTTAATTGGTGAAAAATTAAGTACAATAGTCAATTAAGGGTTAAATTGAAGAAATCCAAGACTAAGGACTAATGTGAAAAAGGCGTTAGAATTCGGGGCTGATATTGAAGTTTAGCAAGGATAAAATTGCATAAAATTAAAAGTTTAAAGCCAATCAGAGGTGTAATTGAGAGAAATCACAAATCGAATGACTAAATTTAACTTTACAAAAAGGCACCGTTTTTATTATTGTTCATCTTCTTCATTTTTGCCTGTAAAGATTGCTCATAAGACAACTTTTCAAGGGCATTTAATGCTTCATCTCTCCATCAAATTTGACAAAATTTGAACAAAAATTATGGCCTAACATTTGACTACACCCTAGTATAGTCCTTTTTGGCCAATTGACACCACAATGGCCATGACACCGACTCAAAGAAGACAACTCAGGTAGCTTTCAACTGTCAAATTTGACAGTTCATGATAACCACTTTGAGCTAACGGATCCTTTTGGGCTGAATCAAGGGCCATGATTTGGCACCAGAAAAGACAAAATGTCCCTCTTCCACCCCCTATAAATAGGGGTGGATTCCATGAACTAAGCATCAAGAAATCAGGGGCTAAAGTTGTAGAAAACATCATCTTCTTTGTCAGAATTACTCTTTCTCTCTCTCCCCGCCATATTTTTGACTTCTACAGCTGCTTAACCACCTAAGACCGCCAATACACCCTCACCAACACCAGTTTTCTCACTAGAAATTGTCATATGCAACCATCATGAACAGTGACACTGCTGTAAATTTCTTCTCGCTTCAGACAATAATCTAGTAACTAACTTCAGCAACTGATGCCAGTCGCCAACTCCTTCACCAACGCATGGGTGGAGGAGTTTGGCCAATATAGATAGAGAGGATCTACCTAAACCTACAAACTTTGATGTTGTAAAGAAATGCTATGCCTGATGTATTATTCCCATCAATCAACAAAACTAAAGTATGGCCCATACTTCTTTGGTGTGTTTCCTTCTTTCTTAAAAAATTATGCATGATCTTATATTTTCACGAAAACGTTTGGAAAATCAAAGTTTTAGCACAAAAGCGAAAGCCAAATCGGTGTTTGTTTTAGTAAATAAGATTCTGAGAATTCAAGTGACTTTATTGAAAGGTGATCTTACACTTAAAGACAAAACCTAAAAAATAAACAACCCACATAATAAAGCTAAGGTCTTAGCCGAACAAATAATTTCACATGGAAAAGCAAAGCTTACTGATCCTAAACACATATATTTGGAATGAGAAAAGACCATCTTTGATCATTATTTCACAACTCTAAAGTATCAATTGCAGTCCCTATTAAGCCTAATAAGTTTTTCTTGAGAAAATAACCCATACTAAGATCATACACCTCATACTGGGAGCAAGTGCAAGAATTAAAGAAAATTAACTCTAGTTTTTGTACTAGGTTACATATAAACCCAATTTAAATAATATTCAAACCAAGCTAAAACTAGCCCAAAGTAGTTAAAATAAATAACATAAACAAGTCTGAAACTTAAACAAGTGTTAGAACACAAAAAAAGAAGATAGATTAATAGCCTAACTAATTAAAATAAGACAAGTTAATCAAGTAGCACCTTGAGATAGAAACAAGAGAGAGAAGCTCTCCTCTCCCCATGGGATCTGTTTCCCTTATGCATGGTGCTAGCTGAAAATTTGAAATCCCGGTTACTGTAGCTTTCCCCCATTTTCTTTTCTCTGTTTTTCTTCTCCTTCTCCATGGCTAAAAACAAAAGGAAGACTGCTTCTTCACACCAAACTCCTGTGAGAACTCGACAGCAAACATAGATATACCTTCCTGACAACTTTGTTCTTGCTTTACAAGCACCTCCTCTCTGCCCCCTTCCTTCCTGATTCATCCCTCTCCTCTCAAAATGGTAGCGGGTAGGTCCAACCCTGACAAATATCTGATCTACGCTGAGGATAAGTCTATTCTTCAACATCTCGACTCCTCCCCTTCTGCTGAGGCTCATGTGCTTATTGAGGATTGCTCCGACGAGGATGGTTTTGATAAAGATAAACTAGATTACTCTGCTTCTGGAGGACGATCTAAGTTCTTTCTATCCCCTGTGTCAAACAATATAGGAAAGCAGATGGATAGAACCCTGGGCAGTGGTTCAAAGGTTACCCCTCTGGATGCTTTTGGGGAATCAGTGTCTTCTAATCCCTGCTACCTTTTTAGGGTTGGCTATGGTTGAAGTTGGTTCCCCAGTCACAGCCCCTCCTATAGCAGTTCCTCAACTAGGTACCTCCTACTCTCCAGAACCTCTTGGCAAATGACGTGATCTATTTACATCCAATCATAGCATTGTATCAGGTCTTAAGCTTATGCATTTCTCATCCTCTGACTCTGATGCTCCCTGTGTATTATCACTGATGATTTAAACAAAAATTATGATAACTGGCACCTATGTCTTGTGGGTTATATTGCTGGCAAGTCTCCTGGGTTTAAGGCCTTGTATAGTATCATCTCAAGTACTTGGCGGTGTAAAGCCTCCCTGACTATCCATAAGTTTGGCAGGTTAGTATACAAATTTCATAATGTTGATGATAAGCTTGATGTTCTTACTAATGGCACTTATTTGGTATATGGTCGACCTTTAATTCTAAAGGCTATGCCTGAGTATTTTGACTTTGGGACTGTTGAGATGGCTAGTGTTCCTGTCTGGGTGAAGTTTTCAAACTTGCCACTTAAATGTTGGTCTTCTAGTTGCCTGACTAGAATTGCTAGTAAGATTGGCAAATCCATTCAAAGTGATCATCTCACTTTTAACATGTCATGACTTTCTTATATTAAAGTCCTTGTGGAGTTGGACTTGCTTGTTGATCTTAAATCCTCTGTTGATATTATCTTGCCAAATGGTGCCCCCTTGACTCAACCGGTTGTATATGAGATAATGCTTAGATTCTGCAAGTTATGTAAAGTTCTTAGGCATAAAATAGAAGCATGTTCCCTTACCACTGCCTCAACAGTGACTAGACATATAGGTAACAAAAGTATCTCCTCTAAGGCTTCTAATAAGCCCTATAGTGTTTTTGACCGACTAGGCCCTGTTGCAAAACCTAGTCTGGGAAGTGCTGAAGACTAGGTTGCTGAGCCATCCCACAGCTGCAACCCAATTTCCATTGAAGCTATTGTTACCTCTAGAGTATATGACATTGTTAACAACATGTAGGAGTGGTAGGGTTCCTCCTCCACCCCCTCTTATGTAATGCTCCTATTCAGTTGGAATGTTAGAGGACTCAACAGTCCTCTGAAGCAGCATGGGCTAGTTCGCCTCATGCAAAAGCATAATTTTGATATGTGTGGTCTCTTGGAGACTAAACTGGTTTCATCCAAGCTTCAGTTCATGCATAAGTTTCAGCTGAAATGCTGAAATCTTGTTTTAAATATGAAAGTTGCTGGTACTACCAGAGCTACTGTGTTGTGGAATCCTTATATTGTTCATGTTGATCTAATTGATTCTTCTCCTCGGGCTATTCATGTTTCTATTCATAGCTTGACTACTCACCATACTTTTGCTGGTATTTTTGTTTATGGTTTCAATACTATTATTGCTCGTAAATCTCTTTAGGACAACCTTAAGTCCTGGGCTCTAGCTAGTCCCTGGATTGTTTTGGGAGACTTTAATTCCATTCTTTCACAGGAGGACAAGCACAATGGTGACCGTGTCTCCTCCTATAAAGTCTCTGATTTTAAAGTATGTTATTCTGACTTGGGCCTCTCTGATTTGAATTACACTGGTTGCCACTAAAAATAGATTGTGTTCTGGCCAATCCTTTATAGTGCAGTCTTCAGCTCACGTCCCATGTGCATTATCACCTTTTGGGGGCTTTCTCTAATCACTTAGGAGCTCACATTCAGATTGGTTGCAACAGATCCCCTGGTCGTCATCCCTTCAAGTTCTTTAATATATAGGTTGACCACCCCGAATATATGATTAGTACTTAAAAATGTATTTTTATCAAGGTTTTATATCATCATTTTGCACTTGAAGTATCAATAACTCAATTAAAGTATGTTTTGTAATAACATACCTAATAATATAAGATACCTTTAATTTATGGTAAATACTCATCTTCAATGCAGGTCTATCACATAAATAAAAGAATTGATTGACGAGTTCAAGTATTGAAATTGAAAGGACAAAGAGAGGGCCAAACTTAAAAAAGAGATGTTGGTGCAGTCCAAACTGGAACACTGTTTGATAATTGGCTCATATCTCAAGTTTTAGATGTCCAAATGACCTTAATTTTTTTGGACAGATTCGGTAAGACATGGGCCTATAACTTTTATGTGGAGTCCAAGATTTAAAAAGGCCATTTTCAAGTCTAAATTATAGTAACAATGGATAAGTCTGAATCTGTCCTCTAGCCCAGACATTTTTCAATGTTCAGCCCATATCTCGAGTTTTAGAAGTTCAAATGACCTCAATTTTTTTTTTCTGGAAAGATAAGACAATTTCTTATAGCTTTCATGAGTACAGGTGGTTCTAGTTCTGATGCTAGCAATGACGTTTTATCCAGACAATAAGATAAGGATTTTCACCAAGTCAAGAGTTGGCCACTCACTCAACAATTAATCATCAAATCAATAGTTCCAAATTTTGACCTATAAAAGGAGGCATTTGTCATGCATTTAGGCATCTTGGTTGTTCATATCAAGATCATGCTTTTGCTCTCTCTCTTTATATTTTTTGTAATTCTTAAGTTTTGCTTTCATTAATATCTTGTTTATGCTTTTCATTTCCTTTTCTTTACTTAGTTAACTTGTATCTTATTTATCTTCTTATTTTGTTTATTTATGTTTCTCTTCTTCATTATGTTTAGCTAAGTTTATTATGTCAAGGTGAAAAGGTTACACTAATGGTGTAAGAATAAGTATAATGTAAACTCAACATGGACCATAATGTTTAATATTAACATGTCTTATCTTTTTTATTTTACTAATTCTTAATACCTTGCTTGTTAAATGGTTAATCTAGATTTCTGTTGTATAACACTTGGTACAACAAATGCTTGACACTCTCATAGCCCAACCGTATGGTATTACCTACACCTGTTCTATTAAAGGAACTTGGTTTGTTATTAACATAAGTTAGCATCATGAATTCCTAACAATATTTAAAAGTTTGGTGTTACTTAAATAAGATAATTAATATGATCATGTTAACAATTTATAATGAGCTATTAATGACAAATCATCTGATTGGAACCTCCTTTGTGTGTGGTTTCCAGTTGAATAATAAGAGTTTATACTATACTTGTTTGAAATACCATTAGTGGATCCTCTAACCTTGACATTTTTTTTATCATTATTTAATCCTTACATTAATCTTTCATCTCAAAGTTCTCATCAACTTCTTCTTCTTCTTTTTTATTGTTGTTGTTGTTGTTGTATAATTGTTATCTATAATTTATACAATTAACTTCCATGTGGTTCGACCCCGGTCTTGCCGGGTTATTTACTACTTCGACACTTTTATACTTGGGAGAAGACATCAATCTTTTGGTCGTGTCAATATGCAGGCTTAATCTCTGAGGAATGGCAATCCTAGTGGCCGGTACTCCTATATTTGTTTTGTGTAGGAAACTCAAGTCTGTGAAGGGTCCTCTGAAGACTTTAAACAAGCTCCATTTCAATCACATCTTAGAAAGAGTTGATAGAACTGAGGTGGATTTGGAGTATCATCAATGCCTTCTACATGATTCCAAACATGACATCTCTCTCCTCAATAGGGTTAATTATTAAAGCTGAATCTTTTCAACCTTAAATCTATTGAGAAGGCATTTTTTGCTTAAAAGCTCAAGTGTAATTTCCTCAAGGATAGTGACAAAGGTACAAGCTTTTTTCTTGCTTTGATGAGTCATAAGCACATGAAAAGTTTCATCCTTGACATCCAGAGTAATAATGGGGCTCTTACTACCTCTATAGATGAAGCTGGTGTTGAATTTGTCCATTTCTATCAAAGCCTTATTTGCACTTCATCATCTACTTCTCATATTGATGAGGCTGTTGTTAATAGTGGTCCTTGTCTTGATGACACTCACTCTGATTTTCTCTTGACTCCTGTCTGAAATGAAACTATCAAGGATACTCTCTTTAGCAAAGCTCCTGGTCCTGATGGATATTCATATCTTTTCTTCAAGAAGTCTTGGGACATTTTTAGGACTGATTTCTGTGTTGTGGTTCAGGATTTCTTTTCCCCTGGAAAGATTATGAAGCAAATTAATCATTCCATTATTGCTCTAGTCTTGAAATTTGCTAATGTTAACTCTGCCAATGATTTTAGGCCAATTCCATGCTACAATGTGGTCTATAAAGTGATCTCCAAGATTCTTGCTCTAAGGCTCAGCCATGCCCTCCAAGACATCATTGGTCCAGCTCAAAATGCTTTCCTTGGAGGGAGGAATATGATAGATAGCATCAATCTGACTCAAGAATTTTTCAGGCATTATAGCAAGAAGAGAATCTCCCCCCGATGCCTCATAAAAGTTGATTTCAGGAAAGCCTTTGATTTGGTGCAATGACCCTTTCTTAGAAAGCTTCTTCATCTGCTGGGTTTCCCTTCGCATTTTGTCCAACTTGTAATGTTATGTATGGAAACTTCTTCTTTCTTTGTTGTTATCAATGGCAGCCTATATGGTTTCTTCCCATGGAAGTGTGGAGTTTGGCAAGGCGACCTTTCTCTTCTTATCCTTTTCTAATATGCTTGGAGTATCTCTCCCACATGTTGAAGTTATCATCTCAATAGCCAGACTTTCACTATCACTCAAAGTGTGCATTTCATCATATCTGTCACCTTGCTTTTGCTGATGACATTCTTCTGTTATGTCGGGGTGATAGATCTTCTATTCGGATTCTTTTAGAGCAGCTGCATGTCTTTAGCCAGATCTTAGGGTTACACATTAATACAAAGAAATCTTTTATTTACTTTGGTGGAGTTGGTGATAGCATGAAGCAGTGTATCCTTCAAGATTCTTATTTATCTGAAGGTAGTCCCCTTTAAATACTTTGCTGTCCCTCTCAGCCTCCACAGGCTCTTAACTAGCCAGTTTCCCCCCTCCTGTATGAACTTGAATTTGCTATTCAAGGCTAGATATGCAAGCGCTTATCTTATGCTGGGCGGTTGGAATTAATTAGATATGTCTTATTTGGAATGGTGCAATTTGGGCTCAATATTTTTCCCATGCCAAGTACTGTCATCAACCAAATTATATGTATTTGTATGAACTTTTTATGGACTGGTAACATAGTCATAAGCAAATCTGCCCTAGTGGCCTGGAAGCACATATGTTTCCCTAAGAGTAAAGGCGGCCTTGGGCTATATGACATCAAGGTAAGGAATAACTATTTCATTGCAAAGTAGTTATGAAATATTCATTTAAAAATTGACTCCATTTGGATTAGATGGGTGCACCATTTTTACTTACAAGATAGCATTATCTGGTTGGTTCCTTTTTAGAGAACTTCTTCTCCCCTATGGAAATCCCTTCTTGCAGATTATGGGGGGCAATCAGAAATGATCACCATGATGCAAAGTTGGGACAATCTTTTTGGGCCTTTCATAAGTCATGCTTATGAGTTTTTGAGATTCAGAGGAACCCCAGTGTCGTGGGTTAAGGTGTTTGGGATTTTTGGTGTTTACCAAGGCATAGTTTCATTCTCTGGCTTGCTCTACTTGGGAGACCAAGAACACGAGACATGCTTCAATTTATTGATACTGATGCTAGCTATGTATTCTATTAGGATCATGAGGAAAGCCATAGTCATTTATTTTTTGCTTGTAGTTGGACATCCCTCTTATGGTCAAAGGTTAAGTCTCGGCTTCGGCTCTACAGGAATAGGCCCTCAATTAGCAGTGTTGTTTGGGGCCTTAATTTCAAGGGAAAAACGTTGTTGTCAAAATGAAAAGGGTCTCCCTCAACATTATTATATACTTGATATGGAAAGAAAGGAATATAAAAGTCTTTGATAACTCTTACACTCTGGTCGACCCTCTATTTAAGAGATTTCAAGTTTTATCCTTCATGATATTGCACTTTCAAGAACGCAATCACCCTCTAATTACTGTCAACTGACTTTATTCGTGGTTGTTCTAGATGAACTTCTTTGTGGGAAGCTGTCTTCTCTTCAGTTTACAGTCCTTCAACTCGCATTGCATTTGTTTCTTGTTGGTTTCTTTTGTTGCTGCTTCTCTCGCAGATTTGCTGTGCCACATGGTGCTCATATAATTATGCATACGTTTTTGTGTTTCCTACTCTAATTGATGCCTAGGATGAGTATTTGACTATACTTTTACTTTGTGTTAGGTTGGGAACCTTGTATAAATGGTTCCCCACATAACCATTGTCTGCTAATCCTAGCTTTTTAGCTTCGGCTTTGCTGTATAGTTCTATCAGGTAGTTTGATCCCTACTTTTGTAAATCAATGTATACGAACTTGCTAGTTCCTCGACATTGTAAAATTTTGATCTATTAATATACTTATATTTTGATAAAAATAAATAAATAAATAAGACAAGGTTGGTTTTTCTTATAATTTGCTGGTAGCATCAAAGCTAACTTCAGATGTTGGTTCTCTATTTTCTTAATGAATTAGAAGACATGCTATATATCATTGGAAAGGTATAGAAGTCTAGTTTTCAACCCAACTAAAATCTAATCTAAATTCAACTTGTATCTCCAGTTATGAATGATAGCGAAAGGTCAAACTGTTCGATTTGATTCTTCGTATCCTAATCCTTGTGTAATGGCCTTGTTTCCACTAACAAGCCCTTTTTAAACATGAATCAGATTATTCAAGACTTGCTCTTTATTATTTATTATCCTTTTAAAGTCTACCTTATCCCATGTATCTTTAAGAAGTCTATTAAAAACCTCTTTGAACCTCTTAGCCCTAAACCTTGTCACTAGACCAACTAAAACCTCCAATGGATCCTTTGGCGTTGCTTGGATCATATCATTCCCTCTCTCCTCAAAAGGATTCAACCTCGAACCATCACCTACATCAAAGAAACAGAGATCAACAATATTGAATGTAGCACTAACACCATATTCACATTGTAGATCCAATGTATAAGGATTGTCATTAATCTTCTTTATGATTTGAAAAGGACCATCTCCTCAAGATCCATTTAGAAAACTTTTCTTTCTCATATGTACCCAAACCCTATCACCTAGTACAAACCTCACTGATTTTTATCCTTTGCTAGCCTTGAATGTATATTGTTCATTCTTTTTCTTTATTTATGGTTGAATCTTTACATATAAGTCCTTCATCACTTGTGCTTTTTTTTATTACCATCAAGACTAACTCTTTCATCAACAGGTAAAGGAATCAAATCCAATGGTGTTAAAGGATTAAAACCATAAACAATCTCAAATGGTGAATAATCAGTAGTAGAATCCACACTACGATTATATGCAAATTCAATAAAAGGCAAATAATCTTCCTAATTTTTAAGATGCTATTGAATGATAGCTCTTAATAATTAAGTTAAAATCTTGTTTACAACTACAGTTTGGCTATCTATTGATGGGTGACAAGCAATAGAAAATATTTTTTTTCCCTTAACTTACCCCACAAAAGCTTCCAAAAGTAACACAAAAACTTAACATCTAGATTAGACATAATGCTCATAGGAACACCATGTAGCCAAATGACTTCTCTATAGAAAAAGATCTGCGATATTTATTGCATCATCAGTTTTATGACAGACAGTGAAATGTGTCACATAAATCCATCATGCCTAAAAAATTTATCCGTGACCTCTCTTTTTATGACAACCAATTTACGCATATATAATATATTCTCCTTGAACATAAATCCATCATGCCTAAAAAATTTATTCTTAGTCGAAAATCTACACTCAACATATATGGTACCAAAATCATTATCATCAAGATATAATTCTTTAATATACTCAAATCCTAATAATTTAGTATTCAGAGTATTAAGAAGAACATACTTTCACGACAAAGCATCTACAATCACATTTTCCTAACCTTGTTTGTACTTAATCACAAATAGGAATGTCTGAATAAACTTAATCCAATTCGCATGTTGCTTGTTTAACTTACCTTGGCTTTTTAAATATTTCAATGATTGGTGATCCGTATGTATCACAAACTTCCTTAGCCAAACATAATGTTGCCAATTTTCCAATGCCCTTACTAATGCATACAACTTTTTGTCACAAGTCGGATAATTAAGAGCTGCACCATTAAGTTATTCACTAAAATAAGCAATGGGTCATTTCTCTTGCATTAGAACAATATCAATACCCATTCTTGAAATTAATTTTGATTTCAACAAATTAAACGCATTTTCTTATTCCTTACCCCATTTGAATTCTACTGATTTCTTAATTATTTCAATCAATGGTGAGGCTAATGTACTAAATGGAAACTCCTAACTTCTATGATTGATTTAGGCATAGGCCATTCTTGTATAACCTTAACCTTAGCCTCATCCATCTCTATACCCTTTGCACTAACAGCATAACCAAGAAATATAATCTTATCCATGCAAAAATCACACTTCTGTAAATTAGCATACAAGGATTCTTTTTTGAGTACTTTAAGAACATGTCTTAAATGTCCTATATGTTCATCTAATCCTTTACTATAAATGAGTATATTATCAAAGTATACAATCACAAACTTACCAATAAATACATGTAAAACTTGAATTATTAATCTCATAAAGGTGCTAGGTGAATTAGTAAGTCCAAAAGACATAACTAATCACTCATACAAACCATATTTAGTTTTAAAACAATTTTTCATTCATCATCTTTTTTCATCATAATTTGATGATAACCACTTTTCAAATCAATTTTAAATAAAAACAAATTAGAGCCATGCAATTCATCCAACATATCATATAATCTAGGGATAGGATGCCTATACTTTACAATGATATTATTGATGGTTGTGCAATCAACACACATTCATCAAGTATGTTCCTTCTTTGGCACTAAAGGTATAAGAAGTGTATAAAAACTCATGCTCTCTCGAATGTAACTCTTTTACAACAACTCCTCCACTTGCCTTTATAGTTCCTTAGTCTTTTTTGGGTTGCTCCTATAAGCTAGTTGATTAGGTATAACTGCTATTGGCATAAAGTCTATTTGATGCTCAATTTCTCTAATTGGTGGCAAACCACTAGATATTTCATCTGGAAAGATATCCTCAAATTCCTACAAAAGAACTTTAGGAACACTAAGAACACAAGAATTCAAGTTATCAAAATTAAAGTATTCCTTCTTATACCTAGGTAAAATCTTCGGCATCTCAAAAAAATAAGATGTTTAATATCATTAGGTTTTGCATGGAAATTAAGGTGATTCCCAATTTTTTTTTTTCATCCTTACTTTACTCTCTTAACACAAGGCCTCTAACCTCTTTTTTTTTTTTTTTTTTTCCCTTCATTTGGCCAAAACCTTGTTCTCCCTTCCTAGTTGTCAAAACTTTGTCCCTTTGTTTTTACAACTCATGGCTCACTTTATTTTCACTCTTCCTCACTTCCTCACCATGACGTTCTAGCTGAAGTTATTCTGAATCAAAATCCTTCTTTAACCTCATCTGATATTCATACACTTGATTAGGTGACAATGGTGTAAGTGTGTATACTCTACCATCCTTTTCCAAGGAATACTTGTTCTTAAAACCATCATGTTTGATTTTTCTATCAAATGTTCAAGGTCTCCCTAATAACATATGTGTAGTATGCATAGAAATAACGTCACATAAGATTTGATCCTTATACTTTCCTACTAAGAATGTAACCAACACTTGTCTATTCACCTTAACAGCACCACATTCATTCAATCATTGAAGTTGATAAGGTTTCTCATGCCTTATAATACTCAAACCCAACTTTCTAACCAAAGTTTACACTAACAACATTAGCACAGCTACCACTATCAATAATTTTACTATATACTTTATTTTGGTTTTGGCATCTAGTATGAAAAATATTATCTCTTCATTGCTCTACGTCATTTTCTTTAACCTGAGTACTTAAAGCTCTTTTTATCACCATGACTTGCCCTCATGTGCATATTCAACATCATTATCATCCATAAGTGGTGGCATAGCATTAATAATATTGGCTCTAATTATGATGCCTCTAACTCCTTATGATATTCTTCCACTCTTAAAACCCTAAGTAATAGTCTATAATCGATTAAACAATTCCTTATCATAATGCTTGGGAATAAATCTCTTTCTCATGATTGTCTTCATCTCCTTCCATATATACCAACAACTCTCGCTCTATTCCTTCTCCTATCTACCACTAATCTTTCCCACCAAACAATAGCATTATCAGTAAACTCTATAATAGCAAGCTTAATTTTGTTTTCTTCAAAATAGTTTTGGATATAAAAAAATTAGCTCTACCTTTTTCTACCACTCTAAATAAGCTTATAGATCCATCTTACCCTGAAAAGCTGGAATTTTTAACTCAATACCACCCAAATTCCTATCCAAATCATCTACATCATCAAAATTACCCATACTACCAAATTTAGCCCTAAGTCAACTATTATCCCTCTTTGGTCGAGACTTATAAAGGTCATTCCTATGTATACGAAACCCACTATTATGGTTAAAGACATAATCTTTGGCTTCTTCTTTAAAGTTTCCAACCACAAGTTCATCCGGAGGTGAAACAACCCTTCTTAAATTTTTCCTAACTTCTCCACCCTTTTTCTAAACTCACTTTCAACCCTAGTCTTTAATTTCTCAAACCTACTCATCATCTCCCCAAACATAAATTTCATTTGTTTATACGTTTCAGAAATCCCCTTATCTGAAGTTTTAGTCTTTTTTTGTGATACACTATCTGAAGATATTTTTTTTATCCTGCGCAAAAATATTAGTAATAAAAAAAATAATATCTCACACCACTCGTGTTTCATACAATTTGTAGGCTTTTCACTATAATATGCTTATTCTGGCTCCTTTTTTTTTTCACTTTATTGCTTACTTCTTAAAAGTAATTAGCAACCTATTAACAAAATCAACAAATTTCTCTGTGATCTTATAAAATAAATTTAAGACCTAAGAATAAAAAAAATTATGAAATTTTCAAAACAAAACTACGATGACAAATTCACGAGTAGTAATGTAAATGTGTGCAAGTATAATGACGATTTAAAGACACGAAATAAATTTAAGAAGAACTAACATGAATATGAATTATCAAGAACTAAAGATTTAATTCAAGAAAATTCAAGGAACTAAGGAAATCAGTTAAACTACCCAATATATCAAGAAAACACAATCAAGACACTTAATGATTCAAGACTAATGAAATTGCCCAATGATCAAAATTTATGCAAGCAAACCTTCGGCCAAAACAAAAATTACAATTTCTCTTTCCATTTTATTTTTTTATAAACTTCAGCAAGCACAAAAGAAATATATATATACTTTGATTTCTCTTTTCTTTTATCTTTTTTTTTTATTATTTTTGTAATATATTCGGCAACATGAAAAAAAATCAAAGAGATTAATAGTGGTGTGTGCTTATTTGCTCAAGAATGCATTAATAAAAACATAAACATGTGATTACGTGTTCAACAAATCAAGAAGATGCAAGAACCCTAAGTTTTTTTTTAATCTATGGCCAAACCTTTCAGGAAGAAAAACAAGAAAAATATGGACATAAATTGAAAGGATATAACATGAGATTAGACTTGACTCTAATACCAACTAATACAAACTCTAGCGGAACTTAATAGAATTCATGAATCCAAGATCTATCTAATTCAAGTTTAAGTACGAAATTGAGCTTATTACAATGGAAGACTTGCTCCAAGGCAACAAGACTATAAATCACCCAATCATAATGCCTGCACATAGAGACGAGTAAAAGAAGTATAAAATCACTTGCAAAGATTGGTCAATTCTTTGAAGAGTTAAAGTTCAATTAAGAACTAAGAGAGGCAATATTTTTACTCTACAAAATTTCTTTTTCTCAAATATTCCCTATAAAGAGTATTTATACTAGAAAGCTAAGTAACTCTAGTTTCCCTAATAGGTCACACATAAATTCAATTTAAATAACACTCAAACCAAGCTAAAACTAGCCCAAAGTAATTAAAATAAATAACATAAACAAGTGTGAAACATAAATAAGTGTTGCAATACAAAATAAAGATAGATCAATAGCCCAACTAATTAAAAGAAGACAAGGTCAGTTTCTCATAATCAGCTGGCAGCATCAAAGCCCAACTTCAGACGAATGGTTCTATCTTGTCTTAATGAATTAGAAGGTGTGCCATATATTATTGGAAAGGTTTTAAAGTCTAGTTTCCATTATAACTGAAATCTCATCAAAATTCAACCTATAGCTTGAATTATGATCAAAATAGAAGCGAAAGGTCAAATTGTCTAATTTGAGTCTTCGTATCCCAATACTTGTGTAATGGCTTTGGTTCCACCAACAAGCCCTTCTTGAACATGAATTAGAGTAATCAAGGCTTGCTCTTTATTATTTGTTACCCTTTTGAAGTCCACCTTAGCTTATGTATCTTAAAGAAGTACATTGAAATCCTCTTTGAACCTTTTAGCCCTAAGCCTTGTCACTAGACCAACTGAAATGTCCAATGGATCCTTTGGTGTTACTTGGATCGTATCAAGGTAAGTTTTGTAACTAGTTTAAATATAACATGATTTAAAATGTGGATAAATGTATTGAAAACTTCCTCCTATAAGTGCATTACAACTTTCTTGCCATTCGGCACTGTCTAGGCCATTTCTCGTACATCTTTATTCTTCCTCTCAACTACACCATTTTGTTGAGTGATTGGAGCAAACAATTCTTGATAAATTCCTTATTCATAACAAAAAAAAAAATTAGTATTTTCAAATTTATTCCCATGGTCATTATAGATTCTAGAGATAGAGAGATCTTTTTTTGTTTGTAATCTTTTAAATAGTTTCCTGCAAGATCAAAAGATCTATATTTATATCCTTTTTTTTTAATCAAATATAATAAATTTGATAGATCAAAATGAAACTAAGCTAGAGACCAGCTAGTCAAAATATACATGCATTTACAAACAAAGGGAACAGGTTCCTTTTAAAACCAACATGGCTTTGGCACATGACTAGCTATTAACAGCACAGACCACAAAATCCAGCACAGTTGGAACAAAAACATGGGAATACAATCATGAACATATAACAACACCAGAACGTAACATTAACAGTCAAACACAAAGCCTACAGAAACGACATGTACCACCAACTAAAACAACAATGCAGGATCCACTGAATCACCAATCATAATGAGGGAGTAGGAGGATCTGAGTCCTCAAGCCTCTCCACAATCCAACTGGCCACCTTAGACTAAGTCCTAGAAGCTTGACCTGTAGATACAGTAGCAACTTCAATAGCTAGAGACTTCCCAGCCCTGCTGCAAGTCATGTATTATCTCTTACCTCGATTAGTATCCCTGTTCTCAGCCATAGATACATAATGATTCATGAAATTCGAAGAAGCACCTGAAAAACCTGGAGATTGCAAAGAGGTTACAACTGAAACCTACCTACAACGAGCTTGGCCTTCTTTCTCTCTTGGATTTCCACCCGACTATTTACCGTTACTGCAACTTTAGCGCACATAGGGTCCATACAGGATGCACTTTGGGGCATTCCATTATCCTGCAAATGTTAATGTTCCATGGCAGTTATCTCTGTAGATGACCCCGAACCAGAAGAAGCTAGACTCGCATGCACAAGAATGGGGTCTAATAAAGAATGATTCTCTTTCTTGTGTCTCCTTGCCTTGTTACATGTAGATTCAGCATGTCCAATCAATAGATAATACTTACAAAATTGATGGACTGATTCATAGGCAATGGACTGCAGTAGAGGCATACCATTAGGCAGCACAATATTAATGGTGGGTGGCAAAGTTGAGAGCAAATCCACCTCTATAAGGACTCGAGCATAGGAGAGCCTGGACATAGAGGTGGTAAGGTGATCACACTAAATCGATTTTCCAAGAACACTAGTAATCTTGGACAGATAAATTGGAGACCAACAATTAAGTGGGAGATTAGGAAATCTAACCCAAACTGGGATCAAGGACATGTTAGTAGCTGCAAAATCAAAGAATTTTGGCATAAATTTTAATATCAAAGGTGATTAGTACTTAAAAGTGCATGTTTATCAAGGTTTTATATCATCATTTTGCACTTAAAGTATCAATAACTCCTTAACTAAAGTATGTTTTATAATAACAAGTCTGATACTATAAGATACCTTAATATATGGTAAATGTTCATCTTAAATGCAGGCCTATCACATAAATCAAAGGATTGATTGATGAATTCAACTACTGAAATTGTGAAGATAAAGAAAGGGTGAAGCTTAGAAAAGAGATGTTGGTGCAATCCAAACTGGAACACTGTTTGGTAATTGGGTCATAACTCAAGTTCTAGATGTCCAAATGATCTCAAATCTTTACACAAATTTGGTAAGACATAGGCCTACAACTTTCATGTGGAGACTAGGATTTAAAAAGACCGTTTTCAAGTCCAAATTATAGCAACAACGAAGAAGTCCAAATCTGTCCTACAGCCCAGACACTATTTAGTGTTCAGCCCATATCTCGAGTTCTAGAAGTCCAAATCACCTCAATTTTTTTTTCCTAGAAAGCTAAGAGAATTCCCCATAATTTTATAAATACAGGTGGTTTCAATTCTGATGTTAGCAATGATATTTTATTCAAACAAGAAGATAAGGATTTTCACCAAGTCAAGATGTGGCCACCCACTCAACAATTATTCATCAAATCAATAGTTCTAAATTTTGGCCTATAAAAGGAGGCATTTGCCATGCATTTAGGCATCTTGGTGTTCAGATCAAGATCATGCTCTTGCTCTCTTTCTTTGTATTTTGTAATGTTTAAGTTTTATTTGATGTTATATTAATCTCTTGTTTATGCTTTTCATTTCCTTTCCTTTATTTGTATAATTATGTTATTATCTTGTTTATTTATGTTTCTTTCTTTCATTATGTTTAGCTAAATCTATTATGTCAAGGTGAAAAGGTTACACTAATGGTGTGAGAATAAGTATAGTATAAACTCAACATGGACTTTAATGTTTGATATTAACATGTTTTATATTTATTATCTTGCTTACTCTTAATACCTTGCTTGTTAAATGGTTAATCTAGATTTGTGTTGAACAACCCTTGGTACAACAAATGCTTGGCACTTTCATAGCCCAACCATATGGTATAATCTACACCTGTGCTATGAAAGGAACTTGATTTGTTTTTAACATAAGTTATCACCATGAATACCTGATAATATTTACAAGTATTGAAATTACTCGAATAAGATAATTAATGTAATCATGTTAACAATTATAATCTGATTGGAACCTCCTTTGTGTGTGGTTTCCAGTTGAGTAATAAGAGTTTATACTATACT
Source organism: Populus tomentosa (assembly GCA_018804465.1). Lineage (NCBI taxonomy): Eukaryota > Viridiplantae > Streptophyta > Magnoliopsida > Malpighiales > Salicaceae > Populus > Populus tomentosa. The sequence continues at coordinate 29,617 of JAAWWB010000461.1, forward strand.
TGTTTGAAGTACCATTAGTGAATCCTCTAACCTTGATATTTTTTTTTATTATTGTTTAATCCTTACATCAATCTTACATCTCAAAGCTTTTTTTATTATTACTATTACTATTATTAATATCATTACTACTACTACTACTACTACTACTACTACTACTACTATTATTATTACTATTATTACTATTATTGTTATTAGTAGTATTAGTATTAGTATTACTACTACTACTACTACTATTATTATTAATACTACTACTAATTTTTATTTTTATTATAATTATTATTGTTGTTGTTGTTGTTATTTATAATTTATATAGTTAACCTCCCTGTGGTTTGACCCCGGTCTTTTTGGGTTATTTATTACTTCGATACTCCTGCACTTGGGAGAAGACATCAATCTTTTGGTCGTGTCAAAAGGCCTTTAAAAAACAGAGTATGGACCTCTAGACAACACAATAATCTTATTAGCCTTAGAATGAAAAGTTTATATCAGCCATCCAGAGTCATGAACAATTAATTTAGCAGAACATTTCCATACACTGGAAATGAGATTGTTTAGAGCTGTGTAGCCAGGGAATTTACCTACAATATAGCCTATAATACACAATTTCTAAATGTCCCTAATATGCCTTAAGTAATCAGCCAACAAGGGGAAGATACTAGCAAAGGAACAACATGGTCTGAGAGAAAAACTCAACGAAGAGGAGCACTTACCCCAGCAGAGCCCTCATTGTAATCCAAAGGATTCACAGAACATGATGAAGCAACACCCAAGGAGGTAGAAACCACCGAGGGTCTTGGTGCTAGGGGAGGCTAGGCAGAAGAACTATGATGTGTAAAGTCACGACCATCACTAGACTTGGACACAGGCTTGTTAGAGTAGGATTCAACTAAAATAGGGTTTGAGTCAGAGAGACCCGACCCATTGAGCAGAACACCTAAAGGGATGCGACTAAGAGAAGCCACATTAGGGTAAATCCCACCAGAGCTAGAACCGCGAGGGTCAGGGTGTAGTGGAGATGGCATAACTAAGGTAGGAGTCTAGTTATCCTACAGAGCGAGTGAGCTCCTTTGAGTATATGCCTTAGTTATAGGCAAATTACGAGGGAGCTGACAAGGACAATCTTGTTATACAAAGTGAAGTAACAAAAACTTCTTCTTTGATTTAGCCATAGGGCACAACAAATGAAAAAATAATCAACTAGGTAAACCGACCCGACTGATAAACTAAGGCAGACGCTACTACTGGGAAGGAAACTCTTATAAAGGAGAGAGGAAGCTTAGAGAGAGATGCTCTCAACTAAGAGCTCTTTATTGACTGAGAGCTCAAAAGCCAGTAGTATAGCCCAAGTATATCTATAATGATCATGATATATTTCTTTCCACCAATACTCTTGGTTTAAGTTGGACCCATTAGATCCATGTGCAATAATTCAAGTGGTCTTGATGTCAAAATGTCAACGATCTTTTTATGTTGAGCTTTTATGTGTTTTCCTTTTTGACATGCTCCACACAACATTATCTTGATTATTTTCATATTTAGTAGTTTTTGTACAACTTTCTTTTTAGAAATTTTTTATAAATATCTAAAATTGATATGATCAAGGCATTGATGTCAAAGACCAAGATCATCTAGTGTTGCCTTTTGACATCCTAACACAGCCAAGGTAGAAATTCATGACAATTGTTTGAAATTATGGTACCTTTCATGATCCACTTACTAGCACAATAATAGATGTTGCATTCATCCTTAAAAAATTGCACACTCTGATTCTAATAATAAAATTAGCTTATGCCTAGTAGGTTAGCTTTAAAGCCATTCACAAACAAAGTATTATGAAAAATAGGTAAACCAGGAATTTCACCATTTCCTTTACTTTTAATGGTAGCTATGCTTCCATCACTAAAGGTCATTGAATCACCATTCATAAATTCAAATTTCTTAAATTGATCTTTATCTTCTAACATATATCTAGAACATCTACTATCTAAATACCATAAATTGTTATTCGTAGTATTTCGTGCAATGTGTACTACAAAACATATTTCCTTTTTCTTAACTACCTATTAATTTTTCATTTTTGTTCTGTTAGAACTTTCAGTCTCATTAGATTTCTCATAACCTGCTGACTTATCAATTTTCCTTTCTATAATACATAATTGATTTAAGACTAAGTCAACTTTGTACTCTAAATTTTGATTTTTACTTATGAAACAATTTCTTTATACATGTTCTTCAATTTCACAATGCTGACAAGTAGGAATAAGCTTACCTTTTTGAAGAGCAGAGCTGTCAGTGTAAGTAAGAGAGAGAAGCTCTTAGTTGCAGGAAGTGGAAAACATTCACGCCATTTTCCTATGCAACATTTTCTTCTCTTGCTTTCTGTAATCTAATAGGCTCTTCTTATGGTCTTTTGGTTTAATTATTTCATGGCTAAGTCAAAGAAAAAAACATCAACACTGCGATTTGCCCAGCAAGATTATGATTTCTGCTCGTCACACCCTTCTTCGTCAAATGCCCAACGGACCCTGAGATGAAGTCTTTCACCTTATGGCTAGCACTCCTCTGGTCCTTCTAGGTCTTCCTTACCACCATCTGCCCCTCCACGAACAGCAATTACTCTTACAGATGTTGTTAATTCCAATCATGAAGCTAGGGTTCGCACAAAGCATAGCAAGAGGGCTATCCAATGCACACCCCTAACTGCTCCTCCACCATCTTTCTCGAACCTCCCCTGTCTCTGTTAAACCACGCCGTGGCCCTTTTGTTAAGACTGGCTCTTTGGGCTTACATTCTGGCGCTAGTAACTCGATGGTTGGAACTGTTCCTTCGTCGTCTCCCACAACACAAGGTTAAGCCACTTCAGGGAACGTTGGTCCTTCTCCATCCCAACATTATACAGGTACCACCATCCCACCATCCCCTTCATTAGTGCATTTCCCTGATTTCACAGCTACATCATCTTGTAAATTCCTTGAAATTGACTTGGGTGTACACAAAGAATTGTAGAGGTCTAGTTTAATTGGGTTTATAGCTGGAAAATTCCCTGGATATACGTCCCTCTCTCAGTATGTTAATTCTGCATGGAATTGTAATGTTACTTTATCCATGCATGACTTTGGTTGGCTCATTTTCAAGTTTGAATCTGATTTGGACATGATTGAAATGCTTAATGGAGGGCCTTACTATGTACATGGTCGGCTATTGATATTGAAAACTATGCCTGACTATTTTGATTTTGATACTTCTGATATGATCTGGATGCCTGTTTGGGTTCGCTTTCCTAATCTTCCCCTTCAGTGCTGGTCAACATTATGTCTTTCTAAGCTGGCCAGTGTAACTGGCAAACCAGTGCACCCTAATTCTCCAACAACCTCCATGACTCGACTTTCCTATGCCCAAATGTTGATTGATGTTGATTTGCTTGCTGAGTTGCCATCATCGATTGATATCACCCTCCCCAATGGTGTTATTAAATCACAGGCAGTGATATATGAATCACTGCCCAGGTTCTGCAGGCAGTGCAAAACATTGGGTCACTCCACTTTTGCATGCAATAAAGCTTTCAGACACAAGCACAAAAAGAGCCCCCCACCACCTCTTGCTCCCTTTGGATGCAATAATACCTCAGCTGACACTGAAGCAGTTGAAAAACAGCCAACCAGGAAGGAAGTTCAAGGTGAACCAGCAATTGACCCTATGGCTGCTGAGGCAGCTATGGCTGTTGACAAGAGTATAGGCCGTTCTGAATGCAAGCAGACAAATTTAGCTTCACAAACAAGATCCCTTGATGCTCCTTCTGGCTCTCCTCAAGTGGTCCAGGTATCTCTCCAAGGAGGCAATACTTGACAAGAAGCAAGGTTGCTGCCAACTCTACCTTTGGTCGACCTGGGAAGCCATTAGGAATGTGTGGCCACCCTTTTAGTCACTCCTCGGCTGACTCCAGGATACAGGGCAGCATAACCTCTACCCCCTCCTCTTCCCTTTGAAATATTATACTTTTGTGGAACATTGGCCAAGGAATATATCCTTGTGTCTTTTTGGGCTTTGCTTGTATGGTATTCTGTTATTGCCTTCATAGGCCTGTCCTATATGTTGTTGTTTATGTTGTGTTGTTGCTTTGCTAGTTTGGGTTATTGGAACCCTTTTTGTTTCCTCTATTAGATATGTTTGCTGGCATTACATTTTATTGTTGGCTTGTTGCCTCTGGTTGGGAAGCCTGTTTTGGATTCGGGCTGCTTTTGTGATAGCTTGGATGTTGTTCTAGTGTTGCCTTTGTAGGCCTATTTTCCTGTTGGTGCAGTCATAGTTCTGCCTGTTGTTGTGCTGCTGATTTGGATTGCAGGGTTGCTGCTCATTATGCTGGATGTTTTTTGCCTGCTACTATGATGGCTGGGGCCTTTTGATAGGCTTGTTTCTCTGATGTTTTGCTGTAGGAGACTATTCCCCCAGCTATTTTTCTTTGTTTTGGGAAGCCTGTACACTCCTGGGGACCTTCTTAGGTCTGTTGCTGTGATTGTTGCTGGCCTGGTTGGCTAATGCTGGTCTACTGGGAAGTCAGTGGTCCAGGCTGTCTTGATGCTGTTTTGGTTATTGGATGCTTATTGTTCAGCTTAGTGGGAGCATGTTCTCCTAGGCCTTATTGTTTTCTATTTTGTCTGCATAGGGGTTTTCCATGCTTCTGTATATGGGATCCTATCCCTTTTCTCGAACTGGCTGGTGTTGGGGAGAATGTTCCCCTATACTTGTCTTTTGTGTTTAATATGGTTTGTTCCAGGGAGTCTATTCCCTTTGTTGATGTATGTAATGTTCTGCTGGTTTCCAGCTTGTACTACAAGCTTGTCTTGCTCTTTTTGATCTATACATCTCTTACATTTGATAAAAAAAAAAAAAAAAACAAAACTTACCTTTTTGGACATTGTTTGATTTGTCTTCTGGCATTAAAGGTTCCTTACCCTTTATAAAGGTAATCCTTTTGGAAGAGGAACATACATATGTATTGTTGATGGAGTTTTCATGTGTCATGTATCATAATCTTGTATGATTAGTACTTACCCTTTGAGCTTTCAATAGCTCATAAGTTCTTGTATTGCTGATGGTTCTTGTGACTGTTTGCAAATAGTCAACTCGTTTTCAAGTGCCTTGACTTTCCTAAGAGATCTAGATATCTCTACTTCTATTAGCTTTAGGGTTTCTACCATATTGTTCTCCACATCTATCAATTTATTAAACAATTTCTTGTTCACTTTCTTGACTTTCACTAGTTTTTCACACAAGTCGTCATAAGCTTCATACAAGCTTATTTCAAGATCAATAATAACAAAAGTAATATCTAAATCACTATAATTACTAATAGTCTGATATATGTCAAAATCACATGATATCTCAACATTTTGTAGTAGATTCATTAACAATGTCAGAAAGAGCAACAAAAACAATTTCATTATCAGATGATGAATTAGAATTTTCAGAGTCAAATTCAGTACTTATGGTGACATTAAGAGCTTTACTGTTATTTTAAAAAAAATTAAGACATTCACTTCTCAAGTAACAATATCCTTAACATTCAAAACACGTAACTTTTTTTTCTAGATTCAGTCTTAATTTTACTTTCATTTTTTGATGATTTCTTTTGACAAAACCATTTATCTTTTTGCCTTTATCAATTTTCTTCTTCTTAAACATGAATTTTTAAAATTTCTTAGCTATGAGAGCTATATCTTTATTATTAAGATCATCATCTGAAGAGTACTCATGTTTTTCCCTAAAAGATTTAAGTGCATTAGACTTACCTTTCCTTTGATGAGGCAATGTAGATTCATATGTTTATAAGGAATCTATTAGTTCTTTAACACATATAGTATCAAGATCCTTGGTTTTTTCAAGGCTGTTATCTTTGGCCTAAATCTTTCAGGTAAGGATCATAGGATCTTCCTTACAATTCGTGTGACCATTTTATCTCCAAAATTGAACCTGGAATTCACAATGTCATTAAGTTTAGCATAAAACTCATCAAAAGATTCATCTTCCAGCATTCTATTTTTTTCAAACTTTGAAGTTAACATTTAGAATTTGGAATTTTTCACTGATTTAGTTCTCTCATGTGTAACTTTAAGAATATCCCAAGCTTCCTTAGCTATTTCAAACATATATATTCTTTTAAACTCATTAGGAGAAACCACCATAAATATAGCGTTGAGGCCTTTGTTATTCTAGTTACAATTAGCAGCATCATCTCTATTCCATCCAGCAAAAAACATTTCAGGTTTGATCAAACTTTACTCTATTAAGTGTTGTACTTTCTCATTTAGTGATTTAAGAAAGGCTATCATTCTGACTTTCCAATAGCATAGTTCTTACTATTAAATTGTAGTGGTGGATTCAGTGTTGACATTTTCAATCAGGAAAAATAGATATAACTCTTATAAAGTGAACTTGCTTTGATACCACTTGAAAGTCCCTTTTCATGTTTACCACATGTTAACAGATGATCTGATAAAACTTTGCAAATACTGATTAGTAACCAAATAAATAAAGAATACAAAAGACTTAAATGCACAAGATATTTTATCATGAAGGGAAAACCTTTTGAAGAACTTTTTAAAAGAAAAAGAAAAAGGAAAAACCTTCAGGCCAGCCAAACCTAGAATAGATAATTTTTTTACTAGTTTGAAAGATTACAAGAGGAGTGTCTCTAAATAAACTCTTTTTGTCTATACTACCTTGATGAGACAGTGAACCATGTTATGTCTCCTACCGCAGTAGCTTGCCAATACATCTGATGATCTTTAAATTATTGTCATCCTAATTGAAACCTCTAGTTGCTAGCAATTCATATAGGAACTTCCCCTTGGAATCTGTAGGCTCTCCCACTCTTCAGAGACCAATTCTCCTTAATAATTTCCAACACACTCCTTGTGTGTCAAGAGTATATGTAGTCAAACTCTATGTAAACTCCTTAATTGTTTGGCATACTTGCTTCAATGTAATTGATGCTTTTACATTTTAAAACTCTCCTCTAAAGCACACCTATCTTCATACTTAACCTTCCTTACATATATGTCTTATATGATAAGGATAAAGATAATCTTCTAGTTTCCTAGTTTGTCACGTTGGTAACAAACTACTCACATGTTTCATAAAAACACTGATAAAGTTATCTTTGAATAACGTTTTCTACTCTATCTGAATTTATCTCTTAAATAATCTTAACTAATCAGATAATTACAAAGAAAATCATGCTAACTAATCTTGATAAACTTCTATCTTAAACAAATTATCTTTTACCAACCATAAAAAAGTCTTCACTAATATAAGCCAACAAAACAAAATTTACACTCTTCACCCACACAAACTCTTCAGAGCCGCACAGAGTCAGCTACACCTAGATTAACACATTGTGTACTCTGGTTTTTGTTTTCTACACATTATGTTCTCCTCCATGTACAAGTACTAAAAATATCATAGATTCCCTTGTTCTTCAAGGGACTTACGTTTCAAGAACATAGACATAGGTTTAGTCTAATTCACATGTTTTGACCTAGTTTTGCAACAAACTATGGAAAGCACAGTTTTTATATGAAGTTTTTTATTACCTCATCTTTTACTTATTGAAATATAATGTAAGGTAGGTTTGCTTCCTATAAAAAAATCATACGTTTTAAAATCTTGGTGACTCAAAACCTTTTAAGTGGGAAATTTGAAATCTAATATTCAAAATTATGAATGTCTAGCCGAGTGCAAGTTATGAAGAGCAATGTACTGTACTCCTTTTCTCTATAATTTTTGAACTGATCTTCTTCAAAACCGCGTTTTACAGACAGCCTGTTGAGTTCTTTGATTGATATTCTTAGATAACGAAGAAAACAAACGAGAAAAGGTGAAAAAGAGAAGGCAAGCAAGCAAATCTTCTCATTGATGATGGCATCTTGTCTTTTAATAAGCGGGACCACTGTTTCATATGTTAAAAGTTATTAGACCTCTTTCCATACATGTAGTATATCACAAATGATTCCCATTTTGTCTAATGTAAAACATAAAAACCGAGAGGGTTAAAAGAGGGTCATGTCAGGTTAAATTATTTATGATGCATACGGAGTATAAATTTCTTCATGGGGCATGTGCATGTGTTTGTATTCTTCTTTCAACTTGGTAGGGTAATAGTATTGCGGGTGATGTGTGGATGGAGCCGTGGAGAGGTATATGCAAAGACATGGGACCAATGTCTGTTTATCATGAAGCATTATGAGCATCACAGAATATGACGCTCTCTCTCTCTCTCTCTCTCTCTCTCTCTCTTAAAAGGACAAGAGTTTGTGGTCCATTGCCATTTCAATTCTTTGAATATGGAGTGTGTGAGCAAGGATCATGGCAATTCAAAATGTTTAATTTGATTTGCATGCAGTTCTCTCAGATCGCATGTGAATACTTCCAAACTTACATCCAAAAAAAATTGAAAAGAAAATCTTGTACTTTTTTTTTTCTTCCGTTCTATAAATATACAACTCTAACCTAGTTTTGAGGGAGAATTTCGTGAGTATTCTAAAAAATTGAGAGGGGCAAACCAATACTATAAAATTAATAAATACAGATGAAAACACTCACAAAAAAATTCCGTCAAAATATATATTGTGATGATCTTTATAAAAGAAAAGTTATTCATTTATTTATTTGTAAACACCGACAAAAAAATTCATTTTTATATATCGAGGGAATGGCGGAGGGTATTACAATAAGATTCAAACAGGCAAATCGTATAGTGACGTATCATTTATACCAATAGAATGATTGATGGAGTTACTAATGGAATAATTCTATTGGTAATGTCGTCGATGATATTTAATTTATGTCCTGATGATCGACCCTCCCCTCCGCATCCCTCATTTCTCCTTCTTTCTTATGTATTTTTCTTGCAATAAACAACCACCCCGTCCCCCCCCAATCTCAACATAATTCAACCTCCTACAACAAATCTGGCCACCACAACACTAAATTTCTCAACATTCATGTTCTGATTTTATTGACGATTCTCCACGTTAAGTAAGCAAATCTACCCTTTTTTATTTGAACTTAATTTTAAAATGTTGATTTTTTTTTACATATTTTCTGTAGCATATGTATTTTGTTTTGGTGTTTACTTGTTTTATAGTTTTTTTCTCATACAAATTTGTTGTATGGATTTATGATTTGTACATGTTAGGGTTTATTTTAGATTTTATAAAATTATATTTGTTTGTAAATTGCTGAAACTTATGTCGAATTTCTAACATAGGTGTTTTGTGATGGAATAAATAATGGCTTATTTAACGAGTCTATTTTATATTTTGTCAATTTTATTGCCGAGTTGAAATTTTCGGTAAATATGTAGAAATTTAAATCTATATAGATAATTGATAATGAATTAAGACTACTGTTAAAATAGATTGAATAAGTTTGAGTTAAATCAATATTTTTACAAATTATTTAGTTAACGTAGTTAATTAATACATGTTTTTATCATTATTCTATATAGATTTGATATAAGTAATAAATGATCATTTATTAATGTATAGAGATTCACCTTAACGGTTGTGGAGGATGGATTATTGTAATAGAGTTCAGGGTTTTATTAATTATGCACTATCTAATCTAAAAAATATTAGTGGAGGGGATATTAAATATCCATACAAGAGGTGTAAAATAAAAAGTTTCTTGATCCAAATGTTGTAATGATGCATCTTCTATATATAAAAAAAAGATTCATGGAGAAATATTTGTGTTGGTATACACATGGAAAACCACTTGTTCCTTATAATATCATGGTAGAAAGGATGGTTAGGTCAACTTCTAGTTCTAGCAACGTGCATGAAGTTATAGATAACAATAGTAATCTTTATAGGAATATGGTTATGGATGTGATGGAAATAAATCAAGGTCATGCCAGTCAATGACCAATATTAGGTGAAAAATCTAATGCAAACCCGACCAGGTTTTTTGATCTTTAAAAAGATTCTGACGAACCATTATGGGATGGTTGCACAAATCACAGTATGTTATTGGTCGTTGCACAAGTGTTTGACATTAACTCAAATCATGGGTTGAGTGAGGCTGGTTATGACAAAATTATCGAATGGATAAGAAGTATTTTACCTTAAGAAAACCAACTGAAAAAGAAATTCTATGTTGCTCAGTCCATGATAAAAACTTCTCAGCCTAGATACTAGAAAATTAACATGTATCTAAACTTCAGCATGTTATATTACTTTAAAAATGCATAGTTAATTGAGTGTAGAACATGTGGGCATTCTCGTTATAAACCTATGACTGGCAAGGAAAGGACTCTTATTGCATATAGAAAACTTAGAGACTTCTTAATCACACCTAGACTGCAGAGGTTATTCAGTTACCAAAGACTATTAAACATATGACATGACACCAATCACATGATGTGGTGGGTCAAATGATGGTACACTTTTATGATGGAGAAGCCTAGAAATACTTTAACAATGTGCATCCTTAGTTTTCAGTGGAGAGAAGAAATGTGAATCTTAGGTTATATACTGATCGATTCAATCCATTCAGGTCATTTACTACTCTTTATTCTTGTTGGTCGGTGATACTCAAAGTTTATAATTTGCCATCAAAGATGTGTATAAGGCTGGAGTTTATGTTTTTATCTACAATCATACCCGGTCCTAATAGTCTAGGTCAAAATATAGATATTTTTTCTTCCACCATTGATTGATGAGTCGAAATAGTTGTGGTCATCTGGGGCTTTGACTTATGATGTATTGAAGAAAAAAAAATTCTGATGAATGCAACTTTGATATGGACTATTAATGATTTTTCAACTTATAGAATGGTTTCTAGTCTAAACACGCATGGAAAACTAGCATATTCATACTATATGAAAATAATAAGGCATTCACGTTGATAAATGATGATAAAGTGTCTTTCTGTTACTATAATCGACAATTTTTGCCAATAGATCACAAGTTCAGAAAGAACAGAAAGGACTTCTTTCTTGGCAAAGTTGAAAGGGGTGTTGTACCGCTATTTCTTTCAGGTGAAGAGTTGTATAATGTAGTATCGGGGTATGGTGACATTGTGTTTGGTTTCAATCCAGTAAGCAGAAGTTTTATAGTTTTGGTTTGACCCATAATTAGATAAAGCGAGGATTTTCTAGGATTTTTCTTATTGCAAGACCAATCTCTTCTAACATAACTTTGATGTCATGCACATGAAAAAGAACGTGTTTGAGAACATTTTCATCACAGTTATGGACATGAAAGAGGAAAAAAATGATAACATCAAGGCTAGAATGGATATAGTCTTGTTTTGTTATCGTAAAAATATGGAGTTGGTTTATGCTGGGTCATGGGTTATAAATCCCAAAACTAGTTTCTCCTTAGAGAAGAATACACAGTTACTTCTCTATCAATGGCTTAAAAGTTTGTGTTTTTCTAATGGACATGCCTTGAACATATCAAAGTTGGTAAATTTAAAATATTACAAATTGTATGGAATGAAGAGCAATGACTGCCATGTGTTTATACAAACACTCATTCCATTAGTTTATCAGGATTTATTGTCAAGGGAGATATGGGATGTACTCATGGAGATCAGTCACTTTTTCAGAGATATATGCTCCAACAAGTTACAGACACAACACATAAAGATGCTTAAAATGAATATCTTCTAGACAGGATGCAAACTTGAGATGATATTTCCTCCATTATTTTTCTAATCGATAGAGCATCTACTCATACATTTACCGTTTGAGGTAAAAGTTGGAGCTCTAGTTCAATATAGATGGATATATCCATTTAAGAGGTTAGGGTTACACATGTATTATAATTAAAATTTTATTGTCTTTCTTTGCATATTTCAAAACATTCATTTAATTCCATGTATGTACTTGTTCAACCTTAAGAGAAAAGTAAAAAAAATAATAATAATAAGGCACATGTTAAGGCTTTGATATATGAGGCTTATATTGTTGATAAAATCTCAACATTTATCTCATACTATTTTGAGCTTTAATTGAGAACAAGAATCAATTGCGTTCTAAGGCATGATAATGGTGGAGAAGTGCTTTTGAGTGGGAACTTGTCAATATTCTCTCATCTTAGACAACCTGTACCGAAGAATGTTTTAAGGGGAAGATATTTGTCAAAAATAGAATTCAGACTAGCATATAATTATGTGTTATTTAACTACAATGAACTGAGATCTTTTAGTCAATAAGTATACTACTTAACATGTCATTATTTTTTAATAATTTATCTCTTATAATATAATAAACTCATAAATTGTTGAATTCCTCGCAAGCAATATCGTCAATATTTACTATCGCAAAACTCATAGTTGACTAAATCTCAAATCTTTTAATTACAAGATGAACAACTTTCCACATGATTCAGAACACAAATAAGTACTGTTTAATTATTCTGATCTCTCTAGATATTTAATTTGATTACATAATTCTCATTAATTGTTCATGGTTGTACTTCATGTACCAGGTTTATCGATCGGAAGGGAATGCTAGTGTTACTTTATCTTTAATAAGTCTAGGTATTTTTTTAATGGACATATGTTTCATACTAAAGAATATGAATAGGGTAAAAAGACATAACAATGAGGTTTGTGTTAAATGATCGACTTCAAATGAGTTTGAAGTTAATTACTATAGGAAGTTAGAAAATGTCATTGAATTACAATATCACAGATAGCATAATAGAGTATTTTTATCCAATGTTATTGGTATGACACCATTAATAGATAAATCATAATAGAACCCCTATCATGGTTTGGTAGAAAATTATTCAAAGGTTAAACTCTATAATATCGACGATGTCTTTGTTTTCAACAAGCAATGCCATCAAATTTATTACATAAACAATCCTTCCTTTAGAAAGGATCGTTCAAGAGCTAATTGGTTATTCATAGTGAAAACCAAACCCAGGGGTCGTGTTGAGATTGTTCAGGATAGCAATGATGAATTAACTATAGGAGATGATGTCTTTCAACTTTGTAAGTTAGTTGATCCATATCAATTGCTTTGTCTAATTACTTAAAAGAAAATTCAAATTTTTGCATTGCTGAAAATACTTTTTTTGATGTTGACACTGAGGAGTTGAATGATATATTGAGCTTTAGTGGACATACACAAATCTATAAAGATTGTCGTAGAGGCGAGTCGACGCGACGTCGTCTAGCGACGGCGGAGGCGCTTTGTTGTACCTCTTGCGTGAGGTTTTGTGTGTTGGAAAAGGTTTTTGGATTTAACAATAAAATTATAATTAATTTTTAGGAGTCGCCATCTAGTATTATGGTTACTAGGAACCTATGGTCTGCGATAGTCTGGGTAAGGGACTGGTTGTGCAAAGAAAAGATACATCACCCCCAGTGCACCCTACCTTTAGGGTAAGCTGCATTGTTGTTTGATTGTTTTTTTCTAAGTCGAGTTGGTCTTTTCTAAGGTTCAAGGCAAATCTCTCTTCATGAGAGAGGCTCTACCTTATTCGGTTAAATCCTAACCATTCTAAAGTCTATATTTTTACACTTTGTATCTTTAATACCCGAGGGTGTACTTTATCGTGTAATTTTACACCCCACAAATATTAAAGTCTACATTTGGATCCTAAAAAAGATTGGAAAAAGATTTTTGACATGTTGGCCAAATCCTAATGGATAATCATAAACTGGTTATAATTTTATTTTATTTTTTATGAAAAATATGCTTGAAAAATTTTAGGATTTTTCCGTGTGCAATAAAATATTTTTTCTTTTTAAATTTTTTTGTTTTTTTATATATATAATAATGATATATATAATATATTATTCTATTGATATATATAATATATTATTCTATTAATATATTACAAAGTATATGGACTGGGCTGGCCCAAATAGATGGGTCGGGCTCAGTCCAGAAAAGAGGGGCTGATATTGGCCCAAAATGATTGAGTCGTACGCGGCCCAACAGGTTCTTCTTTTATTTGAGGGATAGGTTGGACCCGGCCCAGCCGACTGGACTGGGCTAAGACCGGTCCAGCCCAAAAGTAACTTAGTCACTGGCACAGCCCAGTGACTAAGTTGTATTGGGGGGTGCAACGTGAATTATAATTCACGTTGCACTATTCATAGCTGAGTAAGTGAACAGTGGAACGTGAATTATAATTCACGTTCCACTGTTTGCATGCAGTGGCAACGGAGAAGAAAGGAAGAAGAAGAAGAAAAGAAAAGGGAGGCTTACTTAGCGTTGAGGGAGCTGGCGGCCTGACTAGTGGCGGACGATGCGACTGGAGGTGGTGAGGCTGGCAACCGGCTATGGCCTTTGGGAGAAGGGAAGCTCACGATTGAAATTGTTGGAGTGGCTGGGGAGAGAGCTGCTGTCCTGGCGGCCTTTGGGAAAGGCAAAAGCTTTTGGGCAAGGTGGTTGTTGTTGCTGCTGCTGTTGCTCCTAGGTTGCGGTGGCAGAGGAGAAAGGTTTTACAGAGGAGAGAGAGAGAGAGAGAGAGAGAGAGAGAGAAGTGGTGGTGCAGCCACCACGTGAGGTTGTTGACTGTCTGGCTGTGATGTAGAATGTAGTGGGAAACACGGTGGTGAGAGTGGTGGTGGCCGAGGAAGCAGTTGAGAAGGGGAAAGCAGAAAAAGATACAGGGGAGAAAGGCTGATTTTTTGTCAACTTTTCGCTTGATTTTCTTCCCCCCTCCGAGCATGAAATCTGCTCCTATTTATAAGGGTGGAAGAGGGTAATCTTGTCTTCGTTGGGGAAAAAATTTCAGCCCTTGATTCGACACAAAGAATCTAACCTGTTGGTTCAAAGTGTGCACCTCGAACTGCCAAATTTAGTAGTCCAAGGCTGTGGACTGCCCGAGGTGGCCACTTTAAGCCAATCAACAGAGTCGTTTTGACGTTTATATGCCTGACCAGACAATGCTCGGGGATAGAAGGGTTTCAGGTGGCCATTTTAGTGCATGATTTGTCAATTTTGGGGGCCAAACGAGACATTAAATGCACCTGTAAAACTGCTCCTTTTTTTTAAGCAAAAACGATGTCGTTTTGGGTTAAAATTAGGGATTTTTGCTGATTTTAAATTTAATCCTCCATCTTTCAATTTCTTTCAATCGAATCCCTAATTGACCTTAAACCTTTGATTTAATGCAATTTGGTCCCGGCATAACTTCAACTTCAGCCCCAAATTTACGCACCTTTTGCATTATAGTCCTTGGTTTCGGATTTATGCAATTTTACCCCTAATTGACAATTAAACTTTCAATTTCTTCAATTTGACACCTGGATTTTGTCAATTAAGCCCCTTAATTTTGGCATCTTTTGCAGATTGGTCCTTGGCTCTGAATTTCTTCAATTTAGCCCCTAATTGACCCCAAAACTTCAATTTGCTTGCAATTTTGCCCCTGATTTCAATCAATTAACTTGGTAAAAAATAAATTTGATCTCTTAAAATTCCAATCTTCTCAATTAAGCCCAAATTAAGCTCCCAAACTTAATTTTTCACCAATTAAGCCTCAAATAAAATTAATTTGACCTATTTAAAGTATAATTAAGTCCTTGCACTTAATTAAATTCTTCAATTGGACCTAAATTAATTCTTAAACATAATTAAAATTTAATTTGGCCCATGATTAAATCAAATTGGCCTATTAAAAATTTAATTATGTCCTTGGATTTAATTTTTATGCAAATTCGTCCAATAATCATTTAATTTGACCTTGAATTTGCATTGTTTTCTCCTTTTTTGGGCATAATGGGGTACAATTAGGCCTTGAATTTCCTTTAAAAAATTACATCTTGATTCCCCGGCCCACTTTCTCCATATTGCCAGCCTTTATTTTATTTTTTTATTTTTATTTTGAAAAAGAAGTTATTTTTTTAGGAATAACCCAAAATTGGGTTATGACAAAAATGATTAAGATGAAATCAAAAAACAAGATTGTGATGGAGATAGGACCAGTCAACTGACGAAGAAAAAAATAATTCTGATTAATTTGCATAACACGAATATGTAATTCCATAAACTATAATGTAATATATATGGACGAGATTCACTTCAATGTAATGACAATGATATTAATTTATTATTGAATGACAAGGAAATATTTAATTTATTATTGTGATGTAAACTTGTGTTATTTTGTTGTGTGTGCAACTATAAATTTAAGTATTTGTAGAATGGATAAATAAGAAATACAAATACAATTTGGCATCAAACACTATTTCATATCGATGGAAAATAATGACATGTGTATATTATATACGGGTATATACCAATGAAATGTATTTGTCGGTATATTCCAGAGATAATGGGAATTGTCGGTATACAATTTAGCATCAGCATTGTTCATGGTGTTTATTACATACAGGTATACCAAGAGAATGTGTCAGTCGGTACGTTATGCAATTTGGGGGGGGTTGGATGTTATATAGGCTAAAGAAAAATAAAACAGAAAACTATCAAACAGAATTTAATAAAATCAGAAAATTATCAAGAGAACAAACCTTGGTTCCAATCACACATCCACCTATAGAAATCAGAACCGATCCTTGAAACGAAATTCCAGTTTATATTCTGAATTTTTATCTTTTCTTAACGTTGGTTAATTAACGGATCCGCCGTATAACTAACCCTAACCAACAAATAATCACAGTGTCCGCACTAATGATTTAATCCAATGGCAGCCTTAAGATCTAGATAAATTCATTATCTTAACAACTAAGTTGTCTGCTTATGTTGCTTTGATCGAATGTTCTCCCTAAGATTAATAACGTAGATCCGCTACAATTATTAAACTCAGTTGCTTCACAAGTTCATATACCACAACTCCGGTTTTGATATCAAACTTAGCAATAAATTGTCTATAATAAAAACTTAGAGTCCGCTCTAGTAATTAAAATAAACAATCATAGGAAAAATAAGTATAGGAGAACAAACATATTCATCATATAAACTGAAAAGAAAAGGGTAAAATAGATCTCACAGTTCTTGAAATCCGAAGGTTTCCGTGTCCTTGCAACCAAGAAAATGAGTTTAGCCTTGCATGTTTATTGAACAACTAATCAAAAAGATGGAAGAATGCATGATTTAGGGTTTCTTAGAGTAGGGGGGCGTTTTTCTCCTCTTGGGTGGTTGCCCCCCTTCTCTTCTCTTATTCTTTTTATATGCTAGGAAACCCTAATCTCTATTTTACAAAATAGTCCTCCCTTAAGTAGACAATTTACATTTAAGTAGTTCAATAACTATTTTCCTAAAAAAGGAGAAATAGTTTTGCATGAAATCTTCAAGCTTTGACTTAGAGGAGCTACATTGCTGAAATAAAAACTTGGATGTCGGTTTAGATGCTTCGGAACGTAATCTGGACTCGTTTCTTCACGAAACCTGTTTGCTAGCAGAATTCAGTTGTCATCTTTGAAAAATCATATCTCCCTCATATGACATCGTTTTTGGCTGAATTTTGGAGTGTTTATAGCCCTTTGAGTCAGGAATCCAAAACAATTGAGTTTGCATCAATTGGACTTTTGTAGCTCTAGATATTCAAGTTGGAATGACCGAAGGTCAGCATTGGCAGATTGCGAGATTTGACTTTGAAAGCTGCGATTTCCATGCTCTTCCTTATTTTATTGTCTTGCCTTAGATGTCCAGAAAGGTATGGATGTTAGCTTTTTAATGCCACTGGAATCACTTCATTTCGACCTTTAGAGCTCATGTTCTGCACAAAACATCGACTGAACGTCAAATCTGCCAATTACCTTCAATTTACTCCTTTTTGCATCTTTCATCCAAAAGTGCCTTCAAAACATAAAACAAAGAATATCAAGGCATTTTATATATAAAACATAGGCAAAACACTAGTTAAATGTGGGTGAAACTATCAAATAATATGGTTGCATCAATGGTGTTTATTACATACAGGTATACCAAGAGAATGTGTCAGTCGGTATATTCTAGAGACCATAGGAATAGTTCACTTCTCAATGGCATTATTCACGGTGTTCATTACATACGGGTATACCGATGGAAAGTGTCTATTGCTATATTTCAGAGACCATGAAAATTATTCATTTCTCTATGCAGTGATAATTAATGATCTTTTGACCATTCACTTTTTTTCCCAACGAAATCATTAATGGAATGAAAAGTTGTTGGTAATATTTGAAGGGGCATTCTGAAAATTTTCCTACAAATTGAAAATTTTCATTTCACTTTACAAACGGAATAACTGACAAAAATATTAAAAATAATAATATTAAATTACCCGTTGGTAATCTCATCATTAAAAACTAAAATAAAATACCAAAATCATGAAAGATCGAGGCTTCATTTTCTTCTCTTTTTTTCACCCTCTTGTTTATCTCTTTTTCTCTTCTCTTCTCTCTCTCCTTCTCACTCGAAATCAAGCATTTATATTCTCTTCTCATCCTAAGATATGTTGCCTTTCATCATTTTTCTTCTTATTTTTCTTTTTTTTTTAGGTTTATTAACAATTTCATTTATTTTTTTTGTTTTTCCTTTTTGTTTTTTTTTTAATTAAGAGTCGAAATAAATCACGTCATTAAGGTAAGAAATGTTCATTCCTTTTAATTGTTTGTGTTTTTTATTCTTTTTTTTTTGTCATTATTTTTGTTCAATTTTGTGTTCTTAATAATTTTATGAATTAATAAATGACATGAATTTTAGTTGTTATTGAAATACTTTTTGCATTATTTTTTTTTTCAATTTTAGTTTTTTTTCAAATTTGTTGTTCAATTTCAATTAAATGTGTAGGATTAATTTTAATTATTATTTTATATTTATCCCATTTAGAATTTTTTAAAAAAATTTAGGATTAAAATATTATCAATTAGAAATAATTATTTTGAATTTTAGTTGTAATTGTAATAACTTTTGCATTATTTTGTTGAAATTTAGTCATTTTGTTTCAATTTTGTTGTTCAATTTCAATTAAATGTGTAGGATTAATTTTAATTATTTTTTAATTTTCTAAAATTTAGAATATTTTTTTGTAAATTTATGATTGAAAATATTATCATGTCAAAAATAAAAATTTTCTATGGAATTAAATTATGCTAAATTGTCAGGAAAAAATTTAATAAAATCAATTGGTTTGTGGCATATATGTTATGTATTTGGAGGTTTAAAAATTTTAGGTAGCCTTTTGTATAGGGGAGATGCTGTTGAATTATTTTAAAATATATGAATCATTTAATTTTTTATCCGTTAATTTGTTTATATGCTTAGGGGAAAGTTTATTGCATATTGCAAGGACATGATCGCTACCAATTCTTCAATCAACGATGTTAACGACCATAAGTTATTAGGTGTCGACCAAGAATAGGCACTTGAGGCACAAACATTAACTCATGACACGGGCTCGTCAAGTGTGATGCCACAATGTTGAGGGGGGGTCCCTTCATAACAGGATCCATTTACCCACAAGTACGAGGTCTAATAAAATGACGACATTTCAAAGCAAGTTTGTTTTACTTTCACAATGATATATTTTATAATTTTTGAAAAAATAATATCATTTAATGAATGCAATTTCAAGTTTACAAACATTGAGGCTACTATAACAATAACATAGGCCTTTAAATCGTTGATAAAAATTCCATTGTTTCAATGGAGCTAAGTTTTCAAATATCTTAAATGAAAATCGCAGGTCAATACATGGTTTTCAAGGTTCAATGTTAGTATTAACTTAAATATTTTTTTTATGTTAATTTGGACCTTTGAATTAAATTATTGAAATTCTCTTTTTATAAATTTTTACTTAAAGGGGAAATTTAAATGGGTGAGAGCTGGTAGTAATGTTGCGATGAGAGTTTGGAAAAATCACATAGCAATTAGGTAAGATTGAATTTAGGATAATTTTTTTATTTAAATTATTAAAAATTTTATTTTTTACTTACTAACAGATAATTAATTTTTACCATATAAGTTGCGTAATGTTTTGTACGAGACATAAAAGAAAGCCAAAAAATACATGAAAGAAAGAGAGCTTCTAGGCTGGAATGACATGACAGTTTGAAAGGATTTCAGACCATCATACATCTTAGAGGTTGTTTGGCCGGAATACATCCACCAATTGATGACCATCATACATCTTAGAGGTTGTTTGGGCGGAATACATCCACCACATGATGTCCGCGCATTTCACTCGATGGTCACAATGCAGTACGGATAACTAGAACTGGCATGTTCATGATTCCGTTATCACACACACCAGCACCTTTATTTTGTTTGTTTCCTATAGGAAGCGAATTGTGGGAACTTTTTTATTTCATTCATTTTTTATTAGTTATTTTTTATAAATATATTTAACTGGTAATTTTTTATATTACAGGCTACAGTTCATGGATGCAAGCCAAGACTGATGGAGTTTT
>JAAWWB010000460.1:0-50006 GCA_018804465.1 Populus tomentosa
ATTCAACATTTCTCTTATGCAAACAATTGGCTATTCATACCGATCAGCTCCATATTGATGTTGTCTTTCTTTACTTTCAATTGAATTTAGAAATGTTGGAAAATTTGTATAAGGACATTCTTAATGAGTTTATTGGAGATTAAATTCAAAATAAGGTCCACTCATTTTTATTATAAAAACTTTGTTAAAATTTAATTTTTTATATAAACTTTTTTAATATGAAATGTCAATATGTTTAAAATAAATTATGGATAAATAAAAAATTGATCTCAAACCTTTTTTATTCTACATGTTTTTGATGAAACTTGAAACTTCTTAAAAGAATTTTATTCCATGTACGAAAGAAACAATTTTTTTTTTTAAAATAAAAAGTTAAAATTGAGTTCGAAAAAAAACAAAGCTTTAATAGGGGATAAATTCTAAGTAAAGTAGGTTTTGGATTTAAATCTACACACAAGCGTGTGTCCTCTTGTGCTCGAGGATCAGGCTTAAGTTTAAGTTTACTGTAAAATAATATTTTGAGCTACAAAATATTATTTTTGTCAACTAAAATTTGATTTTGAGTCTGATCCATGAAGAGTTATCCATGAAGAGTTATTTCTTTCAATCCAAGAAAAGAAGAATCTAATCAATTTCTAGAGATTTCTTTCAACATGTATATAGATTTCTGACTCAAAAGTCACATGATTTAAAATTTAATTTTTCTTCTTTTCTAAAGCTTAGATTCAATCCTTGTAGAGGGACAATTGAGTCCTATTTTTTAAAGAGAAAAGATGTCGGTGCTTACTCAAAACGTGCCAACGAGTGGTGGTGCCTGTACCATTTAGACAACCTGTGTAACTCCATTTAGTGGTTGAAAAAGGCCTTCCACCGTCTCTCTGGATGCGCAATTGTGTCCGCTTCAATTTGAAGTAGTGCATGGTGTCTAAGGTACAATATATATAATTATCCTTTGTGTTTTTTATTTTTTGATTTCAGTTTTTATTTTTTTTAATTTTATATTTCCTTCTGAGTCCATTTTTATAATTTTTTTCTTTTCATTTTAGTCATTTAATTACAATTTCTCATATGTTTTTTTTTTTAATTTCAGTATTCATTCTTTTGATTTCTTATTTAGTTCTAATTCCTTTTATAGAACTGTTTTTTTCAATTTAGATGGCTATAGGCACTCGTGGGTCCATGAGTTGAATTTCTTGATATTTATACCCCGTATCTATCGAGCAAAAAATTTAAATATCTATAAATTATCTATCAATTTTCAGGTATCCAATAATTATCCATTATAAACTATCATTTATTAATTAATAAAAAGTAAAGTAGCCAATATATATATATATATATATATATATATATATATATATATATATATAAGGTTTGGATGGGTTTTGGGTTAGGCTCGAGTGAGTTTTGGATCGCTTTTGATAATATCCATCCTCTATCCATTATCCATCGGGTTTGGATTAAATTGCCATCCCTACTTAATTACAATTTCTCATATATTTTGTTTTTCTTTGGTGTTGCTGTTGAAATTGTTTTAGCTTTCAATTTCATCATTCAATCAAAGTTTTTGTTATTTTATATTTTCTAGCTTGACCATTATTTTTTTTTCTTTTATTATAGCTATTTTCAATTCATTTTAACCCCTAATTGAAAATTTTTATCCATCTAATTGTTTTTTCACCCTAATATTTTTAGATCATTTTCTGTAATTGATTCTTTTTTTCTGATTTCATCTTTCGACATTTATTTTGTTGGGGATTCAACTTTGTATGATCTTATTGTTCTACATTATATATATATATATATATATATATATATATATATATATATATATAGTATTGGTTTTGTGATTATCTTTATTTTTTTTCTATGGGTTTACTTAGATCTCATGACTTAGGTTACACGTTTTCCATGTCTTTTTTCATCTATAACTTTTTTTTTGTTTTATAAAAATTTAATTTATTTTTTAGAATAAAAAATATCCATTTTAAAATAATATTGTTGACCTGTGCGACCTTGCGTAATAGTTTTTGGCGTGGGTTTGTTCAGTCAGTTTTATTTGTATTTATCTTAAGTTGTTGGTTTTTTAGGGTGTGGATTTATCTTTTATTAATATAAATAAAAAGAAGTTTAGTAAATACAATTTGGTGAGAGTCTCATTTTATATGATTGAAAATCTTGATCTACATTTATCTCTCTATTTTTTCAAATTTTTTAAATTGTTAATGACTTTTTATTGTTTATTTTTTAGAAAATGGTTATCAATTCATTTAATTAGATGCTTGTATAAGTTTTTCAATTTACATTTAAATTTTTTTATATAAGAAAATACATTGAAGTAGCTTGCATATCCAATATTTTTTTGAAATGTATTTTATAACCCACAATGAAGTCGTGTTAGATAGCTAGCACATAATATAATGCATATAATTCAATCAAGAGTGCAAAAGCACTTTGGAAAGCATTGGACAAAACATTTAAGGTTGGATTTGCTGTTATGAAAAAGTTAATAGATAGAAAATTTTTAAATTTCAAGATGCTTGACTTAAGGATCATTTTGAGTCAAGTTTCAGAGTTTCAACTCACCTAGCATGATAGTTATTCTAAATATATGGTAAAAAGTGAACGTTTCAAGTGGTTGCAATCATTAATGAATTGCCACTAGTTTTGAAAGAATTCAAGAATTATTATATGTATAAAAGCAAAGAAATGGGGGTTGAAGACCTCATATTAAGGCTAAGATTAGAAAAGAAAAATAAGATATTCAAAAAAGAAGCTAACTCTTCTAGTTAGCCTTTATGACAAAATTTGTTGTGAAAGACAAAAATATTGCCAAAATATTTAATAGTAAATGATGCAACAAGAGAAGGTACCAAGCCAATGATTGCAAATTTATGGCTCAACAAAGTCATCCAAGAAAGAGAATGACCGTTGAAGCCAATATCAACGAGGTTGATAACCTCACTAATGGAGTTTTAGAAATGAACATTTTCGTTGCTGTTTTTTAAATCAAGTTGATAAAAAATTCTGAGTAGTGATGGGTTGATACTGGTATAACAAGATGTGTATGTACCAAAAAAAGAATGTTTTCCACTTACAAAAAAATATGGTTGATGAACACTTGTGCATGATGAATTCATTAACCTCCAAGGTATTAGGTTTTGTGAATATCATACTGAAGATAACTTTTGAAATTTTTTTGACTTTTAACAATGTGCTTTATGTTCAAAAGTCATATGATTTAGATTAAAAGATATTTAGGTTTAATACTGGTTTTATGATAGGTAATCAAAGTGATACGATTAAGACTACACCAAAAGATCTATTACAAGTTCTAACCAATTACAAGATCAAGGGTAGAAAAGCTCAAAGATGCATTCAATAAGCTTATTAAAGATGCATTCAATAGGCTTATATAGAATATTTGAGCCAATGTGGTTTTTAAAAAGGCAAAATCAACAAGTGAAGATCATATCTTATTCAATTTAATTCATGCATAATAGGGCCTGATGCATCTACTTCATGAACTAATTATTTTTGGCAATTAAAGGTTTATTTTTTTAATGCAAGGTTTTACTCTAATAAGCATAATTTTTTATTTGACTACTAGATTGAGATGAAATTTTACCAGACATTTCTAAAGGTCTTATTATATATTAGTTTAAAATCTTGACAATCAAACATCATAAAAGCCTTGAAATAAAGTCTAGAAGCTAGTGTTCAGGAATTATATTAATTTCCTCGTTGATTTAGGATTATTCAATTTTATTTAGATTTTTTTTTATTTTCCTATCAATGTTTATAAAATTTTTACTTATTATAAATAGAGTTATTTAACTTTTATTTAAACTTTTTTAAGAGGATAGACTTTGATTTCAACAATTATTATTGTGTGTGAGGTTTTGCTCATACTTATAGTTTTGGTGTCTTGGTACAATTATTGCTGTGTCAAACTCATTTACAAATATGATCTTAGCTTTATTCGGAAGAGTAGATTTGACTGTGGGGTTTTTGATCTTTATATTCACGGGTTTCACATCAGTTGGTATAAGAGCAAGACTTTAAATCAGCTTATACTCCATTATTGCTGAGGTTTTTTATTTTTATTTTTATTATTTTTTTTAATTTTCTCTAAAAACTAGTCATGACATCAATTTTTTTTAAAAAGAAGTTATTTGCGATCTTGATTAAATAAAGTCATATAAAAAAGAACAAAAAAAGGACAAGAAAAGAAATTTTTAAGGTTTGTCGTAAATCTTGATTCAAAGAAACATAGATTTCAACCACTTACTCTAAATCTAATAAAAATCTTCATTCTTAGGGATTTTTGGAGATAAATATTGATTTAGGATATTTTAGATTTAATTGGTTTGGCTTTCTTGAAAATCACATATATAAAAAACTAGTAGTTTGTTTTTTCTCATTGTCTTTTTTTAGTTTCAGCTACCATGTATGTACACATTTTTTGAAAAAGCTTGTCATAACCTGATTTTTGAACTTTTTTTTTTGAAAAATCCAACAAATAGCAAACATTAATAAAAAATCCAAAAATATATTTTGATATAATTGCGTTGTTTTTGGCATTTTAAGCGTTTTTTTCAAAAGAATTAAAAATAAAAAAATTACTTTCAACACGTTTGGTTTTTGAACTCGCTCATTTCAAAATCATTGATCAATTTTATTAAATTGACATTGACGTTGCATTTGTTCAATAATATTAAAATTAAAAAAAAAATAAGAAAAGTTAAAAACAAAAAATATGAGGACGAGGGGACAAAAAGTGCAAAAAATAAAATAAAATAAAATGAGGGACCATAATTTTTTTAATTGCTTGGGGATCAAGGAATTAGGAGGAAAAGGAGAAGTTTGTTTGTCCTATAAATAGATGGTTATACCACACAAGAAATAAGGGAGGAATTTTAGGAGATAATTAGTTAGAACAAAAATTACCAACACACCCAAAAACTGTCCCACCTACGCTGGTCCACACATCCACACACCAAAAAAACTTAGCCTTCGTTTTTCCACAAAAAGAACAACCTAACCATTACTCAGCCATAAAAAAACCAGTTGTACTTCATCCCTTCCCAGTTATTGAATAACACACGAAAGATTTATCCTTCTTTTTGAAAAAAAAAAAACAAAGAACCTGTGACCCTTTGTGAAGACAAGGTTAAGTAAAATAAAATAAAACACCAAAATAACTAATTCTCCTTCCCCCTCTAAGAAGAACCGCTCTCCCTCTCAAACCAATCCAAACCACTAGCTGCCTCTCCACCAATATTACAAGCAAGACCCACTTCCCCTTCTCACCAAACCCATCAGGTCAGCTCATCGTCAGCGACCACAACCAACATCATCAATTGGAGCCCCAATCATCCTCCTTACCACCTTCATCATCCTCACCTGTAGTATTACCAATTACTTTCATCTGCCAACCCCCCTTCACACAAATAGTCCCTACCATCATCTTTACAACCAGCCTCCATAACCACATAAACCACCATCGATAACCACCTTTCACTCTCGTCAGCAGCGTTGCCCGTTACCTTTAATGCCACCCTCCATCTCCACTTTCCACTTTCCATCATCACCAAACCCATCATGGACGAGCCATCAAGACTCTCTTTCCTTATCTTCTTTCAAACAACTACAATCAAACTCAATTACCAGCAACCTTAAATGGTTTTTTTTTTTTAACCTGACAACACCACTACTAACAAACATCTCAGTCTCCCTCTTAACCATCAAGTCATTCGGCACTGAAAAAAGCCTCCTCATGGTCTCCCTCTCTTTCCATATCTATTGTGTCCTTGTAGCTACCATTAATAGTAACAAGACCTGCTTCAACCCTTACTTTCTCATGTCTCTCGGCGACAACCACCTTTTATTAATGACCTAGTAGCAATAAGAGACATCGTTAGAAACAATCATGGTAAGGGAGAGCTAGGGAAGATAAACAATCGTGAGAGAAAAAAAGAAAGCAAAAGAGGACCGGAATTTTAAAAGGCCAGATCTCTTTCCTCAAAGAGCGTGAAGGAGCACCGCTGGTGTAAGGGCAACAATGGGACCGAGAAGCATCAAATCCACTAGATTGCTCCCCTCCAGTAGCGATGGCATGCGAGTTTATGTTAATTTAAAAATTAAATCTTAATTCATGGGTTGTGCTTGGATTGAAGTTGATTTATTTGAACAAACATGAAAATTAAATATAAGTTCATGAATTTAATAAGATTTGTGTGGATGTTTAGCATTGTTTGGTTTTGAGTTGATGAGCGATAATTTGCCTTGAATTGATATCATAGTTAAAATAGCCTTGATGAAAACATTTTATTTGTATCTTGTCTAAACATGGTCTTCATCCATATTTTTAATAAAGTTTTATTTTTTGAAATATCATTTTGCAATTAATTTTGAATTCCCCACTTTTTTCTTCTCTCACATGTTAACATTTGAAATTGTGACCTTCACGCGAGGTGCTTTTTTGATATTAAACAAATTGGTTCCCTTCTACAAAAACAATTACAAAAAAATCTTTCTTTGAAAAATACAAATTTATTTTAAATTGTTTATCGCCAACTCTCAAAAGTAAATTATATTTGCATACTTTAACTTATTAAAAATTCACAAAAATAATCTTTTTTATTTTTACATGTATTTTTAAATTCAGTAATCAATTTATTAAAGCCATAAGAACCTGACCTAAATTTTTAAAATACCAAAAATATTGTTTTGTTTGTCCCAATATCAAGAATTATAAAATCAAACATAAGATGTATTCCTGATATTAAAATTTTTTTTATTGATTCTAGAATGAGTAGGCTTTAACTTGATTAGATAAGGACCTTTTTATTAAGAGGAACTTTTTAAACCTTAGATAGACCAATAATTATAAAACACAACAATATCTTAGTTTATATCAGAAAAATAAATAATACAACTTATTTTAGGTAATGTGCACTAGAGGTGATACGTCATCTTTATACACAACCAATCCTCTTATCCAGACTCTAAAACCAATTAGAGATTGTAGCGATCAAAATACTAGGAGACGACTCTATCCTTATTTTTTTACTGATAAGAAACAAGAATTCCTTGTTCTTCCCCCCATCACCAAAGAGATCTTAATCCAGGAGGACACTCATCGCAATGTTGTACACGTGCGACATAATAACGACTTCATTGGGGAAGAGTGGACTAAACTTTATTTGTTTGTCTAATTATTATGTTTTATATTTATTGGTCTATAGTTTATTTTTATTATTAACATGCATCCTTTTATGCTTTAAATTTAAACTACTTTTTTCTACCATTTTTATTTTCAACTTGCATTCTTTTATGCTTTATTTTTATATTTCACATGCATTTGTTTATTATACAATTAATTCTTTCATACATCTGCTGCTTTAATTTCTAAAAGAACACACAAACTTTTAGGTTAGGTGGAGGATTAACAGCTTGCCCTATAAATATTGGTTAAGGTTCATATGCGTGAAACATTTAACTGATAACTAAGTTTTTCTTGGTAATGGTGAGCATACATGCCTTAACCATTTCTCACAGCACCCCCATGCTATTTTTATAAAGACTGTCATTGGGCAGTTCTGATAACCTTTTGAGACTAGATAGAAAACCTACCTATGATCACTTAAAAATTAGAACTTGTTCTTAGCTTATATGTGTTAAAAGTAAATTATGTTAAGGAAAGCAAGCATGTAGCATCCTGAATTCCAGGACTTTTTGGGTGGAAAATGGTCATCACATAGAATATACAAGATTCTGATTTATTACAAATTAATTGACATGAATATGAATTCTTTTATCGGTGTAATAAAACACTAGGTGATGACCACTGCCACCCCTTGAAGGGCAAACTCGTATTCAATTTACCTTATTTTTTCTTCACAAGCATATCATATTTATTAGCTTTTGCAACATTACACATCTTTCATTTGCAGAAGAAATATAGGCCCACCCTAAAATGCCAACCCTTAGCAAGATTTATGAAAAGAAAATAAGAAAGTCCAAAATGATCAAAAGCTAGATAATTTCATGAGAAAGGAAATGACTTAGTTAACCGATATGATAAGACAAACCATTCGCTTCGAAAGGAAGCCCCCACACATGGAAGCCAATACTGAAAAGATCATTATGAATAAGCCCCTTTGTCCCTTTTCATACCTACATCAAAAGATTGTTTCTAATACGTATCTGATTTATCGAAGTTTGCAAATTATTGCATTCAATGCCTCGACCTCATCAAAAGATTCACGATGTCTTGCCTTAAAATTCACTATGATTTTCTACAAACTAGATACATTAAACATCCTCATTTTTGTTTTAGCCTGAATATCATTTAAGAAGAAAATGCTAATAATAGTTTAAGCTTTTTGATTTGTCATTGGTATGAAAGATTGATTGGTTTTAAAATATGGTTAGCGCCTTCTTAAAATAATAGGAGCATGGCTTGAAAGAGTCTTTAACCAAATTTAACCTTCAAAAAATATGAATAAGTCAACTATGGAATATGCTATAAGGTTGTGCAAAATACCAAATTCACTCATTTATGGCTAAAAATAGTACTCATTAACACCTTCATTACTTTTTAAAAGCTCTGGTTACTTGACCAATTACTCATAATCTTATTTATATAAGTAGTGGCTATTGTAGAAAAAGTTGAGTAAAGTTTGAAAGTGGGAAGGATTAGGAGTCTAGTAGTAATTTTCAATGTTATGATAGAGGATGAATCGAAAGGAGGATTTCATCTAGAAAATACATATCAAAATCATTTCATAGCTTAACATCCCATTCATCAATCTCGGATATTTGCCTAATCTTACATCAGTAATTGCTTTCGCACCTTTGTCAAAAAACTAAAATACTTTTATCATTAAAAAATAATCATCAATATCTTTTAAACATTAGGTGTATTACCCTAACTCCATTACAAGGGCGTTTGGTAACGAGGTTGCGTCTGCGTTTTAAACAAAACGCAGATGCAACCCGTTTGGTAAAGAAAAAAAGCAACTTACTATTCATGGGTCCCATAATGTTTTTGCGTTCAAAACATAGGGAAAAGAAAAGCAGACGAATGCTGCTTCCTACGCACTTCATGCTAATTAATTAGCATGAACAGTGGAGCATGGCTATCCACTATTCTTGTTAATTAATACATTAGGTTTTTCTATTTGTTCAGAAAAGAAACGAAAGACCACTCTTGTAAACATTTTTTTTATTACGATTAAAAGGAACAGTGTAGCACGCTACACTGTTCCGGCCGGACCGGTCCAAAGCTCAAAATGCATTGAACCAAGTCCGACCCAGTAAAATAAAAAATAAAAATTATTTTTTATTTTTTATTTTTTAATTGTGTTTTATTCAAAAAAACTAGTGTTTAACATTGTTAAATGACACTATATAAATTAGACAGAGATCACTTGATGACGTAACATTTGCAGAATTTAATCGCAATCCCAATTATTTTCCTGATTATATTTTACCTAATGTTGTTGCGTGCTTAAGAAACAAAAAAAAACTGCAGTCCTTGTCGGATGTATTTCATACGTGATGGAATTGTAGATAGTTTAATAGAATAATAAAAAATATTTTATATAAAGTATTATTTATTTTATAATGTAATAACAATAGTTAAATCTATAATATTTAAATTAAAAACCATCAATATTAATAATAATTTTTTAAAATTATTTTATAACCTCAATTTCAAAAGCATTATTAACCAAACACATTAAACTACTTTTTGCTCAACCTCAATTTCAATCACAGTTTTAACCAAACATATATTTTTTCAAATCAACCTCAACTAAAAGTACTTTTTATAAAATAATTTTTTTTAAACCACAACCACAACAACAACCGCAATACCAAACACACCCTATATCCCATACAACCGATATTCCTTATGTAGTACAGTCTAAATGAGAAATGTGAATATCATGATGGGATCCTCGACCACTCAATAAATTATTCTAGTTTAATTAAAAAACTTATATTAAAAAAATCTCAATTTAAAAAGACTCAAGATAACCCTAGTCATTTGCAAAGTTAGTGAAAAATTCTATAGAAAGAAAATAAAAAAAAACAGAGCCTAATCTCCAATTAAATAAATGATAAAGGATAAAAGTGAAAAAAAATATTAGCTTAAAAAAAGTAGAAAAAAACCAAGCAAACCCGGGCTAATCTTCTAAACTTGTAATCTGTGAATTTCTAAACCGTGGCTCAATAAAAAATCTCAATTCTCAATCAATATAATGTTAAAGTATGAAATCGAAAAAAAAACATCAATTTAAAAAATTTACCAAAGCAAAAAAAAAATTGTCAAAAGAATAAAGATTAAATCTGATAGAAAAAAAACAAAAAAAGGATGAAATCGTAAAAAAAGGTTCAATTTTAAAAATTATCTCAAATAAAACAAATAACAATCAAAAGAATGAGACTAAATTTGATAGATAAAAAAAATTGAATGATAATGAAATTTTAAAAAATAAAATTTATAAATTATTTTAAATAAATAAATAGTAATAAAAAAACATAAATCAAATATGAAGGAAAAACAAATTGATGGGTTGGTTTGAAAATTTAGAGGGTAAGTCGCGATGAGGAGAGAAAAAAGAAGGAAAAAAAGGAGAAAAGTTCATTGATGGCAAACTAAAGGTTAGTAAGCTACATGTGCTATATAGGGTGGGAGGGGCCATCAAGACAATTACAATGACGTCAAGGATGGCCATATTTGGTCGTCGTATTCTGCAGTATGCACCGCGCCTAAACATAGCAGAGCAATGGATGTGTTGTTGTATGGAATACACGCACATTTGGTTTTTATGTAATATTTTATATTTATTAAAATACAAAATTTTTCTCAGTTAACTTGATTATAACTAAAATAGTAGGATGAAAATATAAAAAAGCCACTAGATATCAGTTAATTTTTTTTTTTGCTTTTAAAGGTAGTTTTGTCATTTTACTATGCTTTAAAAAGTAAAAATTTAAAAAAGCCTATAGACACTAATTAAATAAATTTTGTTTTTAAAAGTAATTTAATCATTTTACCATACTTTAAAAATATAAAAAGATTGAGTTGTTCTTTATCAATCTAATAATGATTAACATATCTTATAAAAAGACAATATTACCTTAATTAGCTAGCTCAATGGTTTTGTTTGAGAAGGGTAAAATCACCATTTTTATTTTTTCAATCTACAATATTACCCTCAAAATGTTTTTTTTTTTTTTTTTATATATAATGCTTCGTATATTATTTTTAATGAATGTACATGAATAAACACAAGTAATAAATATCCTAAAAGTTGAACGAATTCACATATCATTAGATCTTTTCGTGTGGAATTAATGAATTAATTCATATATTTTGATCCAATAGAAAACTGCTCCAAAGGCTAAGGAAAAGAAAAGAGTAAATAATGAGCCACTGGAACCCAACATAAATACTCAGACCCAGTCCATTTAACTTAACCTATTCCCTTAGTCCATTCATTTCACATATAAATAAATACTCAAAACGCATTAATTCACAAAAAACTCCTTTTAAAGACACAAAGAAATATTCAAACACAGATCTGTTCACAGGAACTTCCGGTTTCTCTTGAATTATTTCTATGTCCAGTGAAAGTTATTGGAAGTCTAAATGGTTTTTGTGAATTTTAATAAATAATTTCTTCACATCAGATCACAATGGTTTTTGAATTAAAAAAAAGAAGAGAACATCAAATTTTACCTTAACTCGAATTCATAGTTTCAAGAAACATACCCAGCTGACTTTCATGAGGGAATAATAAACGTCCAGCAAATCAACCAATATGCAAGAATCAAGATATAAATCCATGCTTATGCATTTCAAGCCTCAAAGATAAACCTCATCAAGTAAGATTTTTTAGCCAAATTTTTTTTTTTAAAAGAAAAAAACCGGATTCAGAGTAGAGAACCAATCAAGTTATATATCAACGAAAAGAGGTGTGTGTGTGATATTTATCAGGTCAGGAAATAACAAAAGACTTGGAAACTCAACCGGGAGACTTTATCAATTTAAGAGTGTGTTTGGGAACGCGGTTGAAACCGTATTTCTATAAAATTCAAAAGTTTTTTTTTGTTTTTTTTCTAAAATTTAATATGGTTTATACGTTTTGGATTGTTTTGATGTGCTGATGTCAAAAATAATTTTTAAAAAATAAATGAAATATCATTGGCATATATTTTGGCACGAAAAGTTATTTGAAAAGTAACCGTTACCATACTGTCAAACATACTTTAAATTGCTGCAACACCCTCTTGTCCTATAAATAAAAGTCTATATCAGATATTGTTAATTTTTTTCTAGTATTTTTTTTTTACTTTTGATGTAACCTGATATGATCTAATTAACATGGTGAGTCCAAAGACAATCAATAAAAAATAGTTTAATTCATAAAATTTCAAGACAATATTTTTTTTTAAATAATATTGAAACGATAACATATTAAGTCAATATGGGCCAACCTGAATTAATCTATTAAATTCTCGATCTGGATCATGAGACCATGATAACTCTATATAAAACAAATAAAAATAAATTATGAAGTTCAATTCTCAATCAACCCAATATTAAAGAATAAAATTAAAAAAAAATTAATTAAAAGATAAAAAAAGATTTAGTTTGAGTTAACTTGCCAAACTCATGACCTAAGTTATGAAATTAAAATAACCTTATAGAAAATAAATAAAAAAATGACCTAAGTCAACTTATGTTAAACTTTCAAACCTACAACCAAGTCATGGAGACTATGATAACCTTTTAGAAAATAAATATATAAAATTATGAAACTCAATTTTCAATAAAACCATTTTGAATGTTGAAAGTTAAAAAAAGCTCAATCTAAAACCTTGACAAAATAAAACAACCCGAGTCTATCTATATTAACCCGCAAAACTCGTGACCTCAGTTATAAAATCAGAACAATCTCATAGAAAACAAACTAAAATAAATCATGAAGCCTAATTCATAATCAATTTTATGATGAAGGATGAAATTAAAAAAATACCAATTAAAAAAAAAGACAAAAAATCGAGTCAACTAGATTAACCTGTCAAACCCGTTAACTGAGTTATAAGATCAAGATAATCTAATAGAAAGCAAACCAAAGTAAATCATGAAGTCTAATTCTCAATCAACC
Organism: Populus tomentosa; assembly: GCA_018804465.1. Taxonomy (NCBI): domain Eukaryota; kingdom Viridiplantae; phylum Streptophyta; class Magnoliopsida; order Malpighiales; family Salicaceae; genus Populus; species Populus tomentosa. The sequence goes on from JAAWWB010000460.1 coordinate 13,188, forward strand.
AAATATTGAAGATTGAAATTAAAAAAAAAATCCATTAAAAAATAAAAAAAAAACTCGAGTCAACTGAGTTAACCTTTCAAAACTGTGAAACGAGTTATAAGACTAAGTTAATCACATATAAAGCAAACCATAATAAATTATGAAGCTCAATCTCCAATAAATTAAAAGAAAAATATAATGTTTCGTAGATTTAGAAAAAAAAAACCAAAGGCAAAGGCAAAGAAAAATAAAACACTATTAAAATAAATAGTATTTTGTGAGGTGGTGCACAATAAAATCACCATATCTTTTAGTTTATACTACCTATTTGACTCGCGCTTTGCCGATATTTTTTTTTATCAATATGACAAGATTTTTCTACATGTTTTTTAACATAAAAAACTCTTAATCTCAAATCAGAAAGTTCATGTATATGCATTTAATTAAATAAACAGAAACTATTAATGCATCCAAAGAAATTATGAAACTCAATTCTTAACTAACCAAAGTTAACCAATTAAACCCATAACCTAGGTCATGGACTTAATTGGGCTAAACATTTTTTTTTTTCAATAATTTTTTTTTATCTCAGATAAAAACCTATAAAATCGAGAACCAACCAAATACTAAGGTAACTAGATAAAAATTCCAAATCAAAAAAACTTATGTTGCTTAAGTAATAAATAACAAAACATTAATTGATGAAATTAAAAAAAAATTAAGCAAGAAAAAAAAAGGTCAAATTATGATGGGTAAAATTTTGAAAAAAAAAGGGGGGTGGGGGGAAGGAAAAAAGCTTAGGCATAATGGTCAATCCTCTTAAATTATTTAAGCACAGATATCTGTTCACAAAAACTTCTAGTTTCTCTTGAATTATTTCTATGTCCAATGAAAGTTATTGGAAGTCTAAATGACGATCAATCCTCCGCATGAAAACAAATCTAGATATTGCTAATTTTTTTCTAATAAAAAAGTTTTACTTGATATGACTTTATATGATCTAAATGATATGATAAGTCCAAAGATAACTAGTAAAAAGTAGTTTGATTCATAAAATTTCAAGACAACATTTTCTTTTTTAAATAATATTGAAACAACAATATATTGAATCAATATGGGCCAACCTTAACTAACCTACTAAATTCTCAATCTGGATCATGAGATCATGAAGCGGTTAATCCCCAAAACACATGACCTGAGTTATAAAACTGTAACAACCTCATAAAAAACAAACTAAAATAGATCATGAAGCCTAATTCATAATCAACTTTATGATGAAGGATGAAACTGAAAAAATACCAATTAAAAAAAAGATAAAAAAATCAAGTCAACTGGGTTAATCTGCTAAACCCATGAATTGAGTTATGAAATCAAGATAATCTCATAGAAAGCAAACCAAAGTAAATCATATTGTCTAATTCTCAATCAATCAAATGTTGAACATTGAAATTGAAAAAAAAAATATCAATTCAAAAATGACAAAAAAAACTTGAGTCAATTGAGTTAACCCACCAAAACTAAGAAACGAGTTATAAGACCGAGCTAACCAACATAAAAAAACCACAATAAATTATGAATCTTAAAATTCAATAAACTAAAAGAGAAATATAGTGTTTTGTAGATTTAGGGAAAAAAAAAACCCAAAGGCAATGGCAAAGAAAAATAAAACACTATTGAAATGAATAGTATTTTGTGAGGTGGTGCATAATAAAAACACAATATCTTTTAGTTTGTACTACCTATTTGACCTAGGCTTTGTCAATATTGTTTTTTCCAATACGACAACATTTTCTACATGTTTTTTTAACATAAAAAAACTCTTAATCACAAATCAAAAAGTTCATGTATGCATTTAATTAAATAAAAACATAACTATTAATGCAACCAAAAAAATTATGAAACTCAATTCTTAACTAACTGAAGTTAACCAATTAAACTCATGGTAATGGACTTAATTGGGCTAAACATTTTTTTTCCAATAGTTTATTTTTTTTTTATCTTAAATAGAAATCTATAACATCGAGAACCAACCAAATACTGAGGTAACTAGATAAAAAGTCCAAGCCGAAAAAAATTACGTTGCTTAATTAACAAATAACAAAATATTAAACAATGAAATTAAAAAAAATTAAGCAAGAAAAAAAAGGGTCAAATTGTGATGGGTAAAATTTTGGAGAAAAAAAAGGGGAAGAAGGAAAAAGGTCCAAGCACTTGGGCCTGGATGGCCTAGAGCACATGTGCCTTAAGAAAAAGGCTTGAGCGCATGGGCTTAGAGCAACTCGAGTGCCTAGGCCTTATTTATATGTATTTTTATTTTTTTTAGGGGCATTAAATTTTTAGAAAAAAAGTAGTAGGCAACATGTCGCCTGCCTAACTGAGACAAATGACGTGTTACATGCCCTATCCGGATTCTATTGATCTCTGGTCATTAGAAAATTGGGTCATGAAGTGTCAAATGAAACAAAACTCATTTTCAACCATATTTCAACCCAAAAAACACCCTAAACACATTGTAAAACATATCCATGGCCATAAAGAACCTAAAAAGGTTATGAAAACCCATAATCAATGCAAAACAAAAATTGTTTGTCAGCTTAAATCTACCATATAAGGCAAGTTTAAGGGCGAAAGGAACTTATTAACACCAAAATAACTCCTTTTGTGGTTTTAATTAGTGTAAACGATGACTTTCTCTTTTTACTGTTGGAATCCTTCCACTTTTTCTCTCTTCTCTCAAACCAAGAAAAAATAAACATCTTCAAGTTTGGGATCAAAATTAGTTTTATTCTTAATTATAATAAATTATTAATATGTGTCTCGCTACGGGTCATAATGTTTTTATTAGAAAAATGAGAGCACATTTTTTTAAATTTTTTTTTAAATCATAAATCAAGAAGCTCATGCATACATTTGATTAAATCAACTAGAAACACATGCAAAAAAAAAAAAAAAGATTTTAGAGTTCTAATTCGACCTGCTCCACTATGAACTTGTGAAAAAGAAAATTGTTTGATAATATATATACAAGCTTGATATCAAAGCTAATTTTTTTGTTTAGTGCAAATGTATTTTTCTTAGTCACAAAGCTTACCTTTTTCCACAAAATAATTTTTTTATCCCAAAAAATAAAGCTAATTTATATAAAGCATAAAAAAATAATTATGGAAGATGAAATTATGCCTCGCAACCATGTTCAAAATACGACGAATTTAAAATCCTATGCCCGCATCATATCAATTAATTTAATTTAATTAACATCTCGGGTTTTACATATTAACCATGGCTTGTCCGGGTCAATTAAATATGCCTCCTTCTTAATATGTCATCCAATATGTTTCAATTTTAGTATTTAAAAAATGTTGTTGTCTAGTTTGCATCAAATTTTAGACTTCTTAACATTTCAATATTTTTCTTTATGTTACAAAAAAATGATTTGAAGCCGGTGCACGTGAGCTTGTTTGTTTCTAAACTTTAAAAAAATGTTTAGAACAAATATGAAGATGATAGCATATTGTATGATATATTTAATAAAAAAATAATTAATTTAAAATTTAAGATAACTTGGGTTATTTTTAAAATTAGTAAAAAAATAATAGATCATAATCCAAAAAAAAAGTATAAAAAAACCAAGCAAATCTTCAGAACTTAGGTTAATTACTACATTGTGGGTGGGAAAAATTACCCTAAACACAAAAAAAATAAAATCATATAACGCTAGAGATTTTAAAAGACTCAAAGAACATTTGAGACCTGAGTCATTGAGTTGATTAGATTGAACAATTTCAAATAACTTAAACTAAACTTATAATGTAAGGAATGAATATGATATGATAAAAAAACATATGTGTATATATATATATATATATATATATATATATATATAAAGAAAACAAAATAGAATAGATGATGTGTTGTCTATAATTCCCCTGATTTCGACCATTATGGTGGCAAAAGGTTCTTGTTTTCTCAACTCAAAAACTCATTTTTAACCTAGAACACCTATTAAACACCCTTGAAATCTTGTTAAACAAATCTATGTTTTTTAAAAATGCAAAAAACCGCCCTATAATCAATAATCAACCCGAGAACAAATCTTCTCGAGCTCAAATATGTTTTTTCAGACGCTTTCAAGATAAAAAGAAAACACATAATCTTAGCTCTCCTCGTCATATATAGCCATTTGACATAAAAATTGATTGTTTTAGTAGTCAAAATCATCATCAATGAAAACTTTCACTCTACTTTTCTTTAAATAAACTTTCACTCTACTTTTCTTCAAATAATAGCTTCAAATGCTTAACCAAGCCTATAATTTTCAAAGTGAAATGGATAAATTGCCTTCTAGTATGACGTAGTATTTGGTATTATAGTAATAGTTGTTTTTTAAAGTGTTTTTCTCTTGAAAATATATTAAAATATTTTTTTTAAAAAAATTTAATTTTAATACCAACATATCAAAATAATTTTTTTAAAAAAATTAAAGCTTCATTTTTTTTTTATAAACATGGTGCCATCACAAAATAAACACGCCCTGAATTAAGCTGTTTTATTAACTAAATAAAGGCAGAGTCCATGGAAATGTCCCACACATTAAGGTCTACCAAGTCAACGGCTTTAGATCCTTGAGACAATGTTAGCCCTTATATATATATATTGACATTCTTGCTCATTAAAGTATCAAGGTACATGAACTTGAAGAGAATATTTACATTGCTTTGTCACGAAATAATATGCTCTTGGATGAAGGTGTCAATATCAAATCTTATAATATCGAGTATAATTACTTTGTTAGAAAATCTTAAACATGGTAACTTGTAATGGCAAACATTTGTAATAATAGCATGGACTTTTATGGCACAGATGCCTCTCTTTAGGTAGGTCCCCAAATCAAATAACCGTAGTAATGTCCAAAACCCCAAAAAGAGTAGAGCTGGCGTGATTTTGTTGCTGTCTCCAATCATTTGTTAGCCACCGAGCTAGTAGTGTCTTTCAATTCGGTAGGTAATTATTTTGACATATGAACGGCTTCGAAAATGAAAGGATTATGAAAAAAGTTTTCTTCACTGAACACATTAATGCTGGACTGACCCCATTGCCTTGCACAAAATAAAAATCAATGCAAATTAAGTTTAAAGCATTCATAATATTAAAGCACAATACGCAGACATCTAACCTCTCCAACCAGAAAAATATAAAAATGGTATAAAATTCGATAAAAATCTTATAATGAAGCAATGTCCTTCATCTAGAAGCTAGGTGCCTTTGCTGCAAAGCTATGAAGAACTGCTTTAACTTTATGGTGCTCATCTTAGAGAGCCCCACGTTGCCTTTTTGAGCCTACAAGCTTCAAATAAAAGGAGAAACAACTTTCAGCAGAGATTCAATTCCAAAGAACATGGATTTGTTCAAGGTGGAGGATCAGGTAAAGGGAATGGATTTCAAGGCAATCATCCTAACACAAACAAGAAGAACAGGCAAAGCATGTCACAAGCAACTTCTCAGAGTAATCAACAAGACGCTGAAAATTTGAGCAAGAATGCAAATGGAGTTCGTCAAATCTGTGATGAACTACTTCAATAGATATAATCATTCCTTTCAAGCTGATGATATCCCACAAGCATTAGAATCTCTTACCATTGCAGATAATCAGATTTTTGAATGGTTCCAAGATACTGTAACTTTAGCACACATGATTAGGAATGATGGTAAGTTACAGAACCTCAAACCTTACATTGGTAATGACTCTGTCATGATTGCAAATGGTGCATGATTATCTTGTAAAGAAACATGCGTGTTATGCTAAGATTGATGCAACTCTTGAAACTATTCATTTAAAAATTCACTCCTTGCTCCTGATATTGAAAAAAAAAGAGGATTTAACCTTAAGCTAGCGGTTAAAGCATTATTGTATTTTTATAAGGATGAAAACATAAGTTTAGTTTCTAGAAAACACACTCATTAGAAGGGGTAACCACAAACTCTAAATGGAACTAGTCTTATTATTTAAAAGGGTATGAGGATACCCGAATAAGAAAAAATATAAAAAAATCTAACTATTGATATGCCTTACTCTATTGAATTATTCTCAAATGGTTGCTTTGTTAAGGACATGAGAACGGGAAAGATAGTGGCAACCAGGAGTAGAAAGGCATGACTATACGCTCTTGATGATTGAAAAATGGCTTTACTTGCAACTTGCTTTGCCAAGATGACAGAAGATAAAAATGGCACCAGCAACTTGGATATCCTCATCATCAAGCTGTTCAATCTCTCCTTCGCATGAGCCTAATAAAGTCTACTTCTTCAAAAAAAAACTCAACTCTATCCATGAGAGTTGTCAAATGTGAAAGAAAGTCTTGTCGACTTCCGTTTATCAATTCAACTAGTCACAGTGACAAGCCATTTATGAAAGTTTATTCAGACAAATGAGGTCCTGCGCCTTTTTGTTCCACTAAAAACTTTCGGTATTCTGTCATTTTTATTGATGAATTTACTCGATTCACCTGGCTCTATCCATTAAAGAAGAAGTTTGATGGTGTCACTTGCTTTAATTATTCATTTTCATAAATATAAGGAGCGCCAATTTGAAAGGAAAATTCAAACCTTTCAAGCTGATGGGGGATGAATATTTAAATGCTACATTTGCAGATTTTTTAGACGGTCAAGGGATTATTCATTAGTTTCGAAAATGTACTGGTGTGGTTGTAGGTAAATAGACTACAAACACCAACACATGACATGGATTGACCTTTTTCCCATCTCTTTGATAAGAAACTAGATTATTCGTCTTTGAGCGTTTTTGGCTGTAAATTCTTTTATACGTAAGTATAATAAATCCAAGTTGGATCCAAAGTCTTTACCATGTGTTTTTTTGGGATGTAGTAACAAATATAAAAATTTATTAGAATTAGCATTAAATTTTAACGAAATTTGTGAAATTAATAAGATTCATGTAGACTTTTAGTTTTGCTCGGTTTTGAGTTAATGAATGATATTTCATCTTGTGTTGATATCATGTTTATAATAATCTGATAAAAACATTTTATACGCGTCTTGCCAAACACGGTCATAGTATATTTTGTAATAAATTTTTAATTTTATAAAGATTATTTTGCAATTAATTTTGAATTCCCCACTTTTTTTTACCCTCCCATATTTAATATTTTGAATTGTAACGTACACGCAAGAGATTTTTTCAGTATTAAATAAATCAGTTCTCTTCTACAAAAACAATAAAAATCTTTCTTTTAACAAAAAATACAACTTTATTTTAAATTGCATGTGGCCAAGTCTCTTAAAAATAAATAAATAAAATATATTTGCATAAATAATAAAAATTAAAAAAAATATACATGGCATGATTTAGCATTTTTAAATACTAAAAATCAAGAAAAATAGTTTTGTTAATATATTTGCATGTATTTTTGGATTTAAGAACCAATTTATGAAACCCATGAGAATATGGTCTACATTTTAAAAATAACAAAAAAATTATTTTGTTTGTTCCAATATCAAGAATTACAAACTTATATGTAAGATGTATTCCTGATATTAAAAGAAAAATACAAAAAACATGTTTTGACTCTAAAATGACTAAGCTTGACCTTAAAGTTATGGGCCACTCTAGGGGGTGAACCATTTTTAACAATTAGACAGATTAACTGTTAAAAAACACAATAGTAGCTTAGCTTATATTAGACAAATAAAAAATACAGCTTAACTCAGGTTAGATGTACTAGGCGTGATACGTTCTTCATATATACAATCAATCCTCTTATACAAACTCTGAGACCATTTAAAGTTTCTAATGATCAAAATGCTAGGTGGCAACTCCGTCTCTTTTTATTAATAAGAATCAAGAATTTATTTTTCTTTCCACCCATCATCATAAAGATTCCAATCTGGAAGGATGATCATCACAATGTCGCACACGTTTGACATTGATGACATGATTTTAATAGGGAATAATCTTGACCATTTAAATTGGTTCATTATTTAGCTTGGCAATGCCTTTGCAATCAAAGATCTTGGCAATCTTCACTATTTTCTTGGTATTGAAATTTATCCATTCTCAGGTAGGTTATTTTTAAACCAAGCCAAATGTGCTTATGATATTTTGATTAAAGCATAAATGTTATACTACAAATCTATCTCCACTTCTATGGTAACCAAGATGTACCAAATTTTATTAGATGATGATCAATATATTTAACCTCCGCACCACCAGAGTATTGTTGGGGCTCTACATTACTTCTATGATACAAGATCAAATTTATCTTTAGTGTTAATTATGCATGTTAGTTCATACATGCACCTTTTATTTGTCACTAAAAAGTTGTGAAGCGGATTCTTCGTTATTTGAGTGGAACTTTAAATCATGGAATAAGGATATTGAAGAATAATTCACTAGATATGTATGTTTTTTCAAATTCTTATTAGGCAAGTTGCGCTCTTATTCGTCGCTCAACAACGAGTTATTGTACTTTTTTGGATAGCAATTGTATCTTTTTAAGTGTAAAGAAACAACCATGGGTTGCTTTGTCCAATGCAAAAATAAAATATCAGGCTATGGCAACCACAGTCGTTAAACTTACATGGCTCTCTTTCATCCTATGTGACATTGATGTTCCTCTTCTTTAACCTCCTAGATTATACTATGACAATCTAACTGCTTTGCACAGGACCATTAATCTAATTTTCCATACCTAGTCTAAGTACATTGAGCTTCATTATCATTATGCATAGGAGAAAGTTGCTTATAGTAATCTATCTACATCTTTTGTTTCCTCTCACTAGCAAATGGTTGATATTTTCATTAAACCACTTTTAAAGGCATAATTCTTCAACTTACGTGTCAAACTAGGCCTTTAGCCTATGCCTAGTTTAAGGGGGAGTGAAAACAAATAAAAATATGAAGATTATGAAAGAAATCAATATAATCATGATTTACGCTAATTGTATTGATTTATGTCATTAATGTAATTAAGTTATTGGTTATGTTATCAATTTGTATCATATTAATTAGTCCCACAATCATACATATTATGCATGAATTATACGATCATGATTTGTAATTGTTGCAGCACCCATATTGAAATGGAAAAACATCTCCCCTAAAAATAATTAATATACTAATATTTCAATAAGCTATCTCAATCAAACAAACTCCACCACTTCTTTAATAAGTGTTCTTAATGCGTTCTCCTTAAATAAGCTTATTCTTTTTGCTATTATTTAGTATTTAAATACAATTATGACAAATAACATTTTCAAAAAATAATTGATAATAGATTTAATTATAGTAATTAAATTGATTTAATCTGACAAGTTAATTTAGGAAGTCAAGAATTGAAATCTAAACCATGCTAGGTTTTTTGTTGAACTAAAAAAAATATTGACTTTATTAAATCTGTTCAACTCAACCGAGTTTTTAGTATTTTGATTGACTTAACCATACTTGGTTCAAATATGACCAAATCAATATCAATAAAAAAACATAAAAAATATTATTCTAATAAAAATAATTAATTCAAAAACTTAATTTTTTTTATTGATCTCTAAATAAGATAATTATGAATTTAATCATAGCTATTTCTACCAAATTAAAACTTAAAACTAAAAATAAAATGTAAGTGATCTTTTAGTATTTTTAGAATTTCTATTTTTTTATCTAATTATATAAAAAAATCATTTGATTAGTTAAATAACTTATATTTTTTACACTAAATTTTATATATAATTACATTTTAAATTTTAATTTTATAAAAACTAAAATAATCTATTTTGTTTCTCGGATCACGATCTGTTTTTTATTTACTATCCAATTCCAAAATTCCACTAAAAAGTTGAGAAATGAGCAAGTGTCGGTCATAAGCAGAAAACCAGAGCCCAGAAACAGTAGAGTACATATATATAGGCTAGTCAGTAGCAGTACAGAAGAGGAAGGGTCTAAAGCACGCGCCACCAATAAGACAGAAGTACGGTACCAATTGTTCAGGTGAGTGGTACCTGCACTGCTGCACACATGTCATCTAATTCTGTCAGAAATGAAAAGAGACCGCCACTCTCTCTTTCACCGACGCACTCACCATTCATTGCCTAAATTAAAACATCCTTTCTTTTACCAATTGGAATGGGAACAATCATTTTCCATTTTTTTTCTTTAAGAAAAAAAGAAAAAAGAAAGTCTTTGATTTGATTTGATGTGATGCTTTCTTTACAAAGAATGTTTACAGTGCCAAAATGTTTTTCGTTTTGTACTGTTATATCTGGGATTCTAGAATCTGGATAGTATTGAAGCCTGGAATTTTATGAGTAAAAATTGCAACTAAAAAAAGAAAAAGAAAAAAAGAATTAACTATAGTAAGGAAAATTGATAACGTCGCATTACCTAAAAGGCTATAGTAAGGAAAACATATGGGTCTTTTGTGTTTTTTTTTCCTTTCTAAAAAGTAAATTTTAATTTATCCCATGAGATTTATATGCTATTTCAATTTTATCTAAAAATTTTAATTTGTTTTAATCATGCCATTATTCTTTTATTAATTTTCCTTCATTTTTGCGACAAATTGAACAGAAAAAGTGTGTAGCTTTTAATTTGATTTATAACAAAATTAATGGAATATGTCAAGGTAATAATAATAAATAGAAATTAAAAAATTCATTAAAGAGAGATATTTTGAGCAAAAAAATGATAATTTTTTTTTTTTATACTCGAAACTATCTACCAATTCTTTAATAATATAAAAATAAGTGTAACATAAAAACACAATATGATAAACAAAAAATCAATTTCCATTATTATTGCCTCTCATAAAGTATCCCACTAGCTTCTACATGTTTTATCCAATTTCTTTTTATATCAAAATTGACATCAATTCTAGAGTTAAGAAACAAATACTAAACATTTCTTTAAACTTCAAATTCAATCCTTGAAACTCTAATTATTTTAAATAAATTAAATTAAATTTTATTTTATCAAATTAAGAATTAACTAAGCAACGTAACATTTTCTCAACACCTTGAAATCCCTATATACAAGCATGAAAAATAAATCACCAGAACCATAAGCAAATCAAAGAATTATTAAAAGACCAAATAAAAAAATAAATTGAAGGACCAAATTGTAAAAACATATAGGGAAAAAATGTTCAAAATAAACAATACTTCCCCTCATAATTTATAGTGAAAGACTGAGCACCTTTAGCTTTTTATATAATTATAGGAAACCTTGGCAAGAGGTTTATGATGATGTCCCAAAAATTCAAAATAGCTTGGAAGTAAAATTATGTATTGAATAAATGGTTAATCTCTTAGTTCTAGCAATCTGATTCATTCTTTTAGTCAAGGTGGCTGGTAGTTAAAGCTTGGTACCTAGAAAGCTGAGGTGACTAATACTTGCAAATAATCTCATTTGGTAGATGTGAATACTCTCAGATGCTTAAGTAAGTATTTTTATAAAAAAAAGAAAGTGTAGTGATATTTTTATTAAGATAGACTCTGAAAATATATATGTTAAAAATATTTAGAATGAAAAGATTATGAACCTGAAGCATGAAGGATTCATAAGGTATTTATACCCTTTAAGTCTTATACTTTTATGAAGATAAGGGGATATACTGTTATTTTTTCCTAATAGTATTTAATGATGAATAAATATCCTTATATATGCATTAATGAGAGATAAATATAGTAGGTCTTTGAGAGATCTTTATACACCTAGGAGTTTAAGCAAAGTAGGATACAAAATGTAGTTGAGCCAATGACGGCTAAGCTTTTCTTATAAGCTGAATCCGACTATATTGGGTATGGCAACTTGCTAGATTCATGTTGTCTTTAGCTCAGCACATGGCTAAACTCAAGTGTGTTGGGTTTAACAACTTTCTAGACCTATGTTGCATTGAACTTGGCATATGGATGAACTCAATTTTATTGGCTCTGGCAATGTGTTAGACCCATGTTGCATTGAACTCGGCATATGGATGAACTCAATTGTATTGGGTCTTGGAACCTATCAAACCCACATTGTTTTGGGCTCAGCACATGGATGAATCCAATTGTATTGGGTTTGGCAACTTACTAGACCCATGTTACCTTTGGCTCAGCACATGATTAAACCCAAGTATATAAAAGTTGGGTTTGATAAGGTGATAAGCCCATGGTGTTGGCATCTGGCCATTAAGCCACACCCATTAAACCAATGTCAATGAGCCCTAGGTTACAGGGCCAAGGAACCATAGGGCCACAACTAATATGATAATTCCTGATACATCTTAGTCCATCAATTTCTTATGACAATAATCTTGTAGTTAGGAATTCATGGAAAGAATAATATCACAAGCAAATACATCTATTTTGTTAAGAAAAGTTATGAATTTTATATATAGCGATAGCCATAACTGTAAATATTCTTTATTGCACCTAAAATCATAGCTAAAAGCAAGAACTATATCAATAAATAGATAGCGCATTACCCAAATGCAACTCTAGGTAAGAATTAATCCAAACTAGAGTGCTTTAGAAGGCTAGAATGTAATATTTCTATTTTTGGGCGGTCATTTCATTAGGACTTGTTTGAAGTTTTTCTTACAACAAGAAGGGGTTTAAAATCTTCTTTTAACTTAGAGGAGTTATGGTTGACACCTTTATAATCACACCTGATTTTAGATAATGAAATGTGACTCCTCAATATTTTTTTAAAAATATAAGGCATAAGAAAAATATTGTAGCTATAAACACAAAACATTATGGATTATAATAATGATTTGGCAATGTTGACCTTTACCAAATCAACCTAGAAGGCTAAACTAAGAGGTAAAATAGACTTTTCCATGTGATACATTTGTCATTAACATTTTCATTCTGGTATAGAAGTCTTCTCACATTTTTTAGACTAGTGAAATACCTTCACTACCCTTAAAGGAAAAAATTAAATAATTAGTTACTAGGGGCTTTTTTGAGATTTTAATTTATTTTTTTTGTATAGTTCAATTACTAACTTACTTTTGGAATAAAAAAATTAGGCTTGCTTTAGAGGCATTTTTGGATTTTTCAAGTTGCCTTTTGCATTGTAAGCAAATTAGTAGCGTGGTAAATTGGTATTTTGCATAAATTAAAAATTATTAAATTTTAAAATCTATCAGGTGTGTGCTAGTAAAGTGGAAGCGCTTGGAAAGGTTCCGCAAAGCTTAGATGACATCCTATGGCAGCAAAAAATTATCTTCCGCCATGTCATTAGATTCCTCGTGATGTTGTCATCCTCTAATGGCAGCACATGTTTGGTTTTTCTTAACGAATTGTCGCTTAAGCCATTTTCATATGTTTTGCTCTCTTTCTTCTCTCCTCCCTTCAAACTCGTGTCTGGAAATTAAAATTACAAGGTAGTCCCTTTAGTTGAGAATATTTTTATATCAACCCTCATTCTTTTGATTTATTATTTTTATCCTTGGCTCTTTTGTAAGTTTTTTTTTTCAATTTTATCATTCAATCTAGATTTTTTGTTTTTTGATTTTTCATATTTGGTCTTGGCTTTTTTTCTCTTCATTTTCCTCTTATCTCATTTATAAAATTTCAATTGTTTTCAATTACATCCTTTAATCAAAATATTTATTTTATTATTTTTTAAAAAATTGGTCCTTTTTTGGGTGGTATCTTCTTTTAATTATTTTGTAAAATTTATTTTTTATTTCAATTTAGCCCTTCAATTCAAAATTATCCACACTTTCATTTATTTTTTTTTTATTTTAAAATTATCATTCTTTTGATCGCTATTTTATATTTGTATTTTTTTTTGTGATTGAATGTTTTTTTTTATTTCATCCTTTTCCTTATCATATATTTTGACATTGGTTTTTTTTTTTGTATGTAAATTGGGTTTCATAATTGTTTTTATTTTCCTTTCTGTGGAGTTATCCCGATTTCATAACTTGACCCTTGGGTTTACTCGAGCATACCTATGTCTTTTTTTAGTTTATAATCTCTCTCTCTCTCTCTCTCTATCTATCTTTTTATATGTTAGGTTATATTTTTTCAATTTTATCCTTCAATATTTAGTTTATGAGCTTCAATGTTTTTTCAATTTAGTTACTTTTGGTCAAATTCCTCTGGCCATGGGCTTAGTGGATTCATAGAGGTTGAGATTATTATTTTTTTCTTATTATTGTTTTTATCATTCGAAACTGCTTTTTTATGTTTTTGCATTAGCTTAACATCATTTTTTTTCTTAAAATTCTTTTTATCCAACCCGTGACAGAGCATGGGTCACATATCTAGTTATGTATATAGTGTGTAGTGATGGCTATAGATCAGGTCATGATTGTGTTTTTACAAACCATTAATGAGGAGAAAATTTTGAAATATAGTTTAATTTTGAAAGGCTAAAATAAAAAATTCTATAAACCATCAAAGAAAATTGAATATAATTTTAGATCATGGGGTAATCGTTTTTAACCTTGGAGCCAATACTCTGGATCTGACATTGCTAGTGGTTTTGCTTATTGTTATTAACACAATCGACTTAGCTTAAACCAAAAACTCGGTTCCTTTTCAAATAAGTGAAAAATACTATTAGAAGAAAATTAATGAAAATAACATAGCTTAAACCGAAAAGACATTAGCTTAAGAAAAGGGAAAAAAAATAAGCAAACCCTACTGAACTTTATAAACTCAAATTAAACTCCTAAACTAGCAATACGTGAAATTCTAGACTCGGGCTCAATCAAGAAGCTCAATTCCCAACAAATCTAATGTTGAAGGATTAAACTGGATAAAAAAAATATCAATTTAAGAAATTGGCCAAAGTAAAAAAAAATAACAATAAATAGAATAACGGTTGAATATGACAGAAAACAATTGAAGGGTGATGAAATTGAGAAAAAAAAATTTAATTTAATAAATTATTTCAAATAAAACAAAAAATAATCAGGGTTTTTTTCAAATCTAAAGGAAACAAATTGAAGCGCTGATTTGAAATTTGATAAGGTTAGACGCAAAACTTGAGGTGGAGAGAGAGAAAAATAAAGCTCATCCACAGCAAATCGAAGGTCAATAATCCATATGCCCCGCCTAGGGATGGAATGGCTACCGAAACAATTTAAACACCAATATGGAAGCCACTGTTTGGCCACCTAAAACCCCTATTTATTGCCTAAAGGGCATAAAAGCAGCCCACATGTTCACATATATAGTGCACGCGTTAAACCCCTTTTTAAAATAATATTATATTCTTAAAATACTAAATTACCCCCATGTTAACTTGATTAGACACACACAAATTGTGAAAATACCAAAACACCTTGATCACCTATGAATGAGATTTAACCTTTTTAGGGATAATTTTGTTATTATACTATATACAAAATTAAGAATAAAAAAACCCCTGGGCATCGATTTCTTTTTTAAAAAACAATTTTAAGAATAATGTAGTTATTTTGTTGTGCATCAGAAACGAAAAAGACCAATATACCCCTTATCAATATAATAATAACTAATGGACCTCTATAAAAGGACTATTAACTCTAATAGCTAGCTATTTTGTTTGTTTTGAGAAGGCCGAAAAAGTCCTCCCCTTTTTTTTTCTTTGGATTGCTAATGTGGTTTTCTAGCACATTTTAGAGTTTCTTATAATAATAAAATAAAGTTTAGTGTCTAATGTAAAATCTTAAAATTGAAGGGACCAAAAAAAGAAAGCAAAAAAGTTCATGAAAAAATTAAAATATTTTCACTTGAAATTGATAAAACATTTCTATTATTTTTTTTATTTTAGTTATTTTGTACACTACAAATTTAGAATTTATTTTTTTACTTGGCCTCTAATTTATTTTGAAATTTGATAAAAAAAACCCTTAAATTCTCAATAATGTGCAAAGAAAACAAAATATTAACACATTAAATATCATAAACAACATATTAAATAATAAAAATTTAGAAAAAAAATTAGAGACCAAAAAAAAATAAAAAAACAAAACTATTCATTAAATAATGTCATTCATTGTGCATTATAAAAGGATGCATAGTTATCAATAATAAAAGAAAGGTTTTTTTTAATCTATAATGTATAATATAAAAAAAAGAGTTGACTATTAGTAAATAAAATAAAATAAATAAAGACATAATATTAAATGGTTAACATACAATTATTAGAATCTTAACTAATAATTTAAATTTTTTAAATGAGATAGTTATTTGATATTATATCTAATTTTTTATAGCTTAAACTCTTAAATTAGATTATTATTCAATACATAGAATAAATCTATAAATAATTAATTCAAGATTTTAATTCAAAAAAACTGAAATTAATTTGATTTAAAAATTTATAAGTTTGGATCATCATGTTTCGGATACATCAACAAATTCTTAAATTTGATAACTCATTCGATAAAAATAAAAATATAATATATTTTGTTATCTCATAATCTGTTGTTAAGTGTGGTGGGATGCATTCATGTAGTTAAATTTCTCTTAAATTTGAAAGCAAACATCAGCCGAAGAAAAGAAAAGCATGCACATGTTTGAGCGGTCAGAAGCAGTCAAGGCACGTGAACTTGAGAAGTTTGTAGGAAGGCAGCAGGACCAGCAATCATGTCTCTGGTAAGAATACAGAAGTTCACTCCCTAGAGAGAGAGAGAGATAAAAAAAAAAAAAAGGAAGGGTCATCTCATGACAGCTTGCTGGGTGGTGGTGATCATGGCATGAGATACGTATCTCTGATAAGGCATGCTTTTGGTCCTGGAACACTTAATCAACTTGTTAGGGGTGTTTTTTTAATAAGATAGCATAGTTGTTTTTTAAAATATTTTTTATTTAAAATTTTATTATAATAAATTTTTTATTTTAAAAAATTATTTTTGATATTTAAATATTAAAATAAATCTAAAAACATAAAATAATAATAATTTGAAACAAATAAAAATTAAAAAATTTAAATTTTTTCAAAAAAGTTTTTAGAACTTTTAATTTAGAACTTAGCTTGTGAAAATATCTAATTTTTTTTAAGAAAAGTTTCAAACAATATTATTTCAAGAATTTTTTTGAAAAATTAAATTGATGATTATTTACTTGTCTGGCAAAAATTTAAATTTTTTTTAAAAAATTAATTTGTTTTTTTGTTATATTCGGTCATTAAGCAAGCATTGGTTCAAGGAAGAAGAAACACCTAAAGAAGAATTCATCATGTGATGAAAATGACAACATATGAGTAGTTAGATAGTTGGGGAAGAATAAGTCATGTGCAAAGTTAATTGGTTAGGTGTTAGTTAATAACTCCTTAGGCAGTTATAGGTTGCAAGTTGTATATAATCCCTAGTGTAAGAAACATGAGCATTTTAGCAATAAGAATTGTTATTTGACAATTAATTCTGTTATATCCTCTTTCTTTTTTTTTTTCTTTTCTCATTCTCAATCTTCTTCTTAATTCACTATTGTTGTAATATCTCACGTCGATGGGTGAGGATTTGATAGTTGACTTTATTAATAGTGTTGGTTGCTGACTTGTTATCAAGAGTAATGAAGGCTGACATAAAGAGAATAATTAACATAGATATTGATGGAATTCTTCCTCATCATATAAGTAATCAAAGAAGAGAAGACATAGTAGGTTAGACGATCCAAGGGGGAGGATATAATGTAACTTCGCCTAAAGTAAAGTTGTCAAGCTTTAACGGAGAGAATGTAAAGGTCTGACTTAAGAAGTGTATGAAATTCTTTAAGTTGAATTTCATTTCAATTAAGCTATAGGTAGAGGTAGCTTATTTATACTTGGAAGCAAGATAGAGGTATGGTATGAAAGGTTCTTATTTGGAGAAGAGGATCTGGCTGGTTGGGAAGAATTTACTAAAGGACTTTGTATGAGATTTGGCATCAAAGAGGATGTGGTAAAGGAATTCAACTAACTAGTACAAGGCAAAAGTGTGGAAGAATATGTGGAGAAATTCAAAGAACAAAGTCCCTCATAAATGCTTTAAATATGGCATCACTTGAAGCATATTATATTTCAAGTTTCCTAAGTGGATTGATACATTATGTAAGACCTACACTCAACATTCTAAAACCCACTACATTAATGCAAGCATTTGAAAATTAATAGGCAAAACGGCAAGAGGAATTGAATTGGGCAGTAGCAAAAAGGGCCAAAATGCTTTCAAGAACAAACTTTTCTTTTGGAGCGAAGAACATCAGGTAATGTGCCAACGAAATCTTTTATTCCTTTTAAGGTAGATTCCATAGTAGGACCAAAACACACTGAGTCTTTATATGAACAAAAAAGGTCGTTGGGCCAATGTTTTAAATGTGGAGATAAGTTTGTGTCTGGACATCAATATAATGTGAGGGGAATTGATATGATAAAGGGGTTAGAAGAAGAAATAGATGAATTATTGGAATTAACAGAAGGAAAGAACAATAAAATATAGGATTAGATAGAAAAATAAATTAATGTGAGTTATCATTGATTCCACTAGATGATAATTATACCCATAACACCATTAGAGTAAAAGGTTGTTGTTAGGGAAAGAATTTGATTATTCTTATAGATAATTGAAGCATCCATAGTTTTATAGATGTTTTTATGGTTGAGAAAATTAAAGCTATTGTACTTAAGACCACTATGTTAACAGTAATAATAGCAAATAGAAATGTGATAAGATGTAATTCATATTATCCAAAGCTTACTTGGTTTATACTAGGTCATGAATTTCAAGTTGATTTAAAGGTATTGAAACTAGGTAGGTGTGATGTTGTTTATGGTGTTGATTGGTTATGAGTGTACTCTCTTATCTCGTTTAATTTTAACAAGATGAAGTTGTCATTAAAAAAAGAAGAGAGAATGATATAATTAAAAAGAATGACTAATGTTGTTGAGTTACAGATTATCAGAGCAACCAAAGTGCATAAAAGTTTAAAGAAGGCAGTCTTTGGGTTTATATGTCAGTTTTTTTAATAGAATCGGTTAATGAACGAACAATAACTAAACAAGATGAAGTAGTTGAGGTTTTTTTTGGAAGAATTTGAGGATATTTTTGCAAAACCTTCATAGTTACCACCAGTTAGAACTTTAGATCACAGAATTCCATTGATTCCTAAATCTAAACCGGTAAACATCAGACCTTATATGAGTTCTTATATGCACAAGGGATAAATAGAAAAATGGTAAAGGAAATGTTATAAAATAGTCATACAACATAACTGCAGCCCTTATGCTTATCTAGTTTTGTTAATTAAGAAGAAAGATAACACCTGGAAATTATGTATAGATTATAGACAACTCAACAATATGACCATTAAAAAACATTTCTTAGTCTCCTAATCGATGATATATTGGATGAGCTATAAGTCTCATAATTTTTCTCAAAACTTGACCTTAGAGTACCATCCAGTGAGGATGAATATTGAGGATACATAAAAAATTTTCCTTCAAGACACCTTATGGTCATTATGAGTTTAAAATGATGCTATCCGGCTTTATAAATGCTCCTACTACATTTCAAAAATTAATGAATATAATACTAAAACCTTTTCTAAGAAGATTTGTACTTGTATTTTTTTATGCTATACTGGTTTATAGCCCTTCATTAGACCCATACTTTCACCACTTAAGGGTAATATTGGAGGCTTTGAGGGAAAAACCAATTGTTTTCTAAAAGAACAAAGTGTTCCTTTTGTGAATAAAAGATTGAGTGTCTAAGACACATCATTTCCATTGATGGAGTCTCAATAGATCCTAAAAAGATTGTTGTTGAAAAGATTATTAACAAGGAAAATTGGCTTGAGCATTCATGGGCACATGGAGTTTTTAGAAATAAAACTAGAATTGTCATTGATAGTACTTGAGATGTAAAGAAAAGATGGTTAGTCTTGTACATGATCTACAATTTAGAAAGCATACAGAAGTGCAAAATTCATTTAAAAGGCTCAAGATGGTGTTATATTGGCATGTCATGAAGATAGGGGTAAGAAGATTTGAAGAAGAATGTAACATATGTAAATAGGCAAAGATAGAAAAAGTCTTTTATCCTGGATTGCTTCAACCATTATCAATCTCAAAAGGTATTTGGAAGAATATCATGGTGGAAAATTAAAAGGGTCAACTAATGTTGGAGACTTATCTAAGATGCATAGCAATGCATAATCTTGGTAAGTTGTATGATTAGTAGTCTCAGGCTCAATGGTGGTACAATTTCAGTTACCATTCAGCCATTAAAATGACATTATTTCAGGCATTGTTTGGCTATCCTCCTTCAGCTAGGGAAATGGATCCTTAGCCCATAACATCAATAATAGCAGTGGAAGAAATAGTTCAATAGTGAGTAGCCTTGGATCAATGGTTATAATTTTAATTAGAAAGGGCAAGGAACATAATGAAGCAGTCAACAAACAAAAAAAGATTAGAGAGGGAATTTCAAGTTGGAGATATGGTGGATATGAATATTCAACCTTTAGAAAGTTCAGCCTTACACTCAAAAATAATTTCAAGTTGAATATGAGGTTCTATGGACCATACAAGGTTATACAGAGAATAGGAGCAGTAACCTGCAAGAGCTTCCATCCACCTTGTAGTTCATGTGTCACTATTCAAATAAAAAGTAGGAATAATGCAATAACAACTTCAAATTTACCAATAATAGAAGAAGGAGAAAAAGTCAAGGCTAGGCCTAAGGTAATTTCATACAAAAAGTTAAGGAGAAAAGGCAATCAAATTGTGGTGATGGGGTTAGTGCAGTGGTCAAACTATTCAAGAAAGAACTAGAGAAAACTAGAGAAAACTATCAAAGCAATTTCTTGAATTTAATGTTGATTTTTTAGGTCAAGAATCATTTGAAGGGGAATGTATTGTTATGTTAAGTCATTAAGCAAGCATTAATTCAAGGAAGAAGTAACAACTGAAGAAGAATTCACAACTTGATGAATATGACAACAAAAGAGCAGATAAGGAAGAACAAGCCACGTGCAAAGTTAGTTGGTTAGCTATTAGTTAATAACTATTCTAGTTAGTTAGGCAGTTAGAAGTTGCAGGTTATATATAATCCATAATGCACAAAACGTGAGCGTTAAGCAATATATGAACCCTGCAAATTTAAAAAAGAAAAGGGAAGCTTTTAGAAGGAATGTTGATTCAAGGAATTGATTGGCACCTTTCTTTGATACCTTACTTAATCATGCTTTGTTATCAGGAGGAGTCATCTAAACCCCCTTTAAATTCAAGCATTGAACACTAGGTTATTAGAGATTCGTGTATGTGTGTAACTTGGATGCCTTTTGATTTTGACATTTTATGTATGATAATGATATGCCTTTTGATAATTTAAGTCGTTTTGCTTGAATTAATGCTTGAACAAGAACATTTACTTCTTTTAAAAAATATTTTGCTCATACAAAGTCATTGTGATGAGTCATTCTCCTTCCTTTTCAGCATTTGCATTTATTTGTTAGTCTTGCGTTGCCATATTTCTTGGTTGATTCAACTTTTTTATATTGTTTATTTGATGAACCATTTCATTTGTTTAAGAAACTATATGAGAATTATTGATTGATGATGTCATGCTATATATTATTCTTGCATGTTTACGTTACGCTATTTTTTCCATGGATCTATCAGATTACAAGGGGATTTAATTATGCCACATTAGTGTTATTGTGCTCTTTGGCGTTTGCAGCCACAGTTTGTCTTTTTAGCCTTTTATCTTTGTATAGTTATTTACAATTCACATATGCTAGGATTAGGTTGGAGGTTGGTTCAAACTTTTGACATGTTATAATTTTTTTTTAACTCTAACTTTTCAAAGGACTCGATGTGTCGATAATTTTTTTTTTCTAACTCTCTGGAACTTTTCGAGGGACTCGGTTTATCAATCATTTTGTTAGTAATTAGAGCCTCGTTTGTTTGGCAGAAAGTGGTTTCCTGGAAACCACTTTCTAAACTTTCTTGTGTTTGTTTGCCATTAGAAAAAATTAATCAACGAAAAACACTTTTCAGTAAAAAAAATAATTAGTTTGGTGTCCAGGAAAGTGTTTTCCTTTTATTTTGGGCAAAAAACACTTTATATAAGTTGTGAATAATTTAGAAATATCATATTATTTACTAATTATAACAAATTTGATCCTTAAACTTTTGATTGCTATATATTTTGTTTTGAATATTTTAATTTTCAATTTCACCTCTTAGAATTTTATTTTTATATTAACTTTGGTCCTTATTTTTATAATTGTTATTTGTTTTTTTCTTATTATTTTTGAATTGGAATTTTTGATTTATCAAATTTGGTTCTTGTTCTTTTGATTATTACTTATTTTAATTGAAATAATTTATGAAATTATAATTACTATTATTTTAATTTCATCATCTTTTATTTTTTTTTATCCATTAGATTTGATCTCTATTATTTTTATTGTTATTTATTTTATTTTAGATAATTTATGAAATTAGATTTTTTTTTTCAATTTCATTCTTATTCAACTTTTTAATTTGTAAGATTTGTTCCTTATTATTTTAATAAACTTGAAAAAATATATTAATAAGTTATTTTTCAGCTCATTTTCCATGACATGACTAAATACTGAAAAGTGTTTTTCAATTTATTTTCCATGACACTACCAAATATTAGAAAATAATTCACTTTTCAAGAAAACCACTTTCCAAAAGGAAACTAATTTTTAAAAGGAACGGGGCCTAGAATTTCATTGGTAATTTTGTCAATATTGTATTTAATATTTTTTTAAAAAATAAATTAAATAAATTAAAAGAGAATTAAAATAAATAAAAAATCAATTTTTAGTATTAATTTAAAAAATATTATTGAGTACAATTTATCTAGTGGAAAGAAGCTGAAGGAGGAGGCGAATGTGAATCTTCGTCGAAACCATGAGGGCGATGAGGTTGGTCACAAGCATTAGTAAAGGTTGCCAATAGCTTCTTAAGAACATTCATTTTATCCCTCAAGTCGGCCATCTCAAACCTAAGTTGAGTCATTTAAGCTTAAACTTGTTTTCGTACAATCGCTTAGGTAACCAGAGATTGATGACTCGATCTCAATTAAAAGGAGCCATTGGTTCATACACTACTGCTCATCTGTACTGTTGGAGATACCATAAACTCGATTTTTATCGGGTCCACCGAACAATTCAACCTCCAACCATAAATCCAGATCGAATTTTGGAAAGGTTAAAGGATCTTCCTTATATCTCTCCAACAATTGGGTGTTATATGTTTCTTGAAAAAAAAAAACAAGTCATCAATTTTTTAAAAAAATAATAATAACTTAAGAAAAAAATTATTGAAATCCAACTTACCATAAATTTCTGAGCTGGGCTATCCATGAGCTATTATACCCCTTTTCGACAGTCTTTATTTCCCATGTCAATTTCAAGAAAAAGCTCCATCAGTCTTGGATCATATCCAAGCATCGTAGCCTGCAAAAAGAAGCTATTATTAGTTAAATATTTTCATATAATACAACATTTTTTTTTTAAAAAAAAAGAGTATCTTATAAAATAGATTCTTATCATAAGTTTTGCATATAAAATGAATGGAACGGATCCACTGATGTGTATGGTAATAGAACCATGAATTTTTTTTTTGTCCAATTTTGTGCACTAAACTACGATCACCACAAGAAATACTTAGAAATCACATGCTGCATATAGCATCCCAGATACCCTTTAAGACGTTCAGTGGTCTGGAATCTCTCCCAATGACCATGTCTTTCCAGCCTGGAAACCTATTTCTTTTGCATATCTCTTTAATTAATTTTAGGCCTTGTACCAGAAAGTATGCAATCTGATAGAAAAGGATTATTGGTTAAGATTGTTGTTACTTATTTTTGGACCCCACGTGTTGGAGATGGTGTATACCTATTTTGAATCGAGTGTAGGAGTGTAGCTCATATTTGCTGCAAGATTGACAAAAGCAGAGAAGGAAGAAATGTTTGTCGAACCCTAGTTGAGCTGTTTTTGTGCCCTCTTTATCCTTCCTCTTTGTTGCCAAAATCGTCAAGTTTCTTAGGCTGATAAGGAGTCTTCATAATGCTAAATCTGTTCCTACTTTATCTGGTCTTCAAGATTGAATAAATCCCTTAGAATTTGCACTATAAAAAAACTGATTCTACTTTGTCGTAATTTTTTATTCCAACTTAGACTCTGACTCTGATTTGGTTTCCTACAATATCTGACCATCCCAGCTATATTATATCATTCATGACATGTTGAAAAATTGATCTACACCTTTATTGGGTCCTCAAGCTCACTGTTCTTATGGCAGACTATTAGTCAGATTGGGATGCTCGGCATAGCCACATCAGGAAATCCTATTAACCAACCAGGTTACTACCAGGTTATGTTCTTCAAAATGAGTTTATCTCACTTTAAACCCTTCATGAAAGTTGTAGACCTGTACGTGTAGATGAATTTAGGGTTTTGAATATCCTGATTTTGATATCAGAAGCTCAAGATATTCCCATGTGAATATCTAATGAGAAAGCAAATAATTCTGCCGCGAGAAGGCTTCTGACCTGGGTTTTGCATTAAAGGCTCTATTTCTGTCACAATTTTATTGGTCATTGCTCTTAGGTCATACTCTCAGTCATACCGGGATGCTCGACATTGTCAGTTTCTAAATTAGATTAGGAGACCCTTTTTGACCAACCAGACTACTGCCAGATTTTGTTCTTTAAAATGATTTTTTTTCACTTTAAATCCTTTATCAAAGTTGTATTCTTAGACGTGTAGATGAATTTGGACTTTCAAATCACTTGATTTTGATATCAGAAGCTCAAGATATTCCTGTTTGAATATCTAATATAAAAGTAGAGCATTTTATCGCGAGAAGGATTCTGACCTGAGTTTTCCACTAAAGACTCTGCTTCCATGATAATTTTATTGGTCATTATTCTTAGATCATATTCTCAGTCATATCGGGATGCTCGGCGTTGCCAATTTTTTAATTAGATCAGGAGACTTTTTTTGACCAACCAGATAGCTGCCAGATTATGTTCTTTAAAATGATTTTTTCTCACTTTGAATCCTTCATCAAATTTGTAGTCCTGAATGTGTAAATGAATTTGGTCTTTTGAATCGCTTGATTTTAGTATCAAACGCTCAAGATATTCTCGTTTGAATATGCAGTGTGAAAGTAGAGAATCCTGTCGTAAGAAGGGTTCCATCCCGAGTTTGTTTGCAATTCTATTCTTCAAAATGATTTTATCTCACATTGGATCCTTCATGAAAGTTGTAGTCCTGTACGTGTAGATAAATTTGGGTTTATAAATCACCTAATTTCGACATTAGAAGCTCAAGATATTCTCATTTGAATATCTAATATGAAAGTAGGGAATCCTGCTGTGAGAAGGATTTTTGCCTGAGTTTGCAGGGATACAATTGCAAGACGCTTAAAGTTTGAAGACCAATTGTAAGCCAATTTGAAGCCCTTTTTTTGGACTAAGGACTAAATGGAAAAGGTGCTAAAATAAAGGAGTTGATTGAAGATAAAATTAGAAGAAATTTTACCGGATGAAGAAATTGAAAAACGGGGATTGGATCAAAAAAGGAAAATAAGGGAGTTGATCACGTTTTGCTCGCAATTTTAAACAAGATGACACAAACCTTGTTTGACATTACCCTTTGTTTTGACACAAACCGCACAACCCCTTCATGAAAATATTATTAAACACTGCCCATTTGCATTGTGAGAACAATGCCTCGTCGTCTGCAATTCTTTTATTTTCTCTGCACGGCTATCCCGGTTGTTTTCTTTGCTTTTATCTATAATTTCCTGCTGGTTTCCATGTTCCTCTCGCTTGATTAGAGAGTTGCAGACCATGTTTTTTTCCCTCAGCTCAAAGGAAACAGCTGGCGTCTCATGGTCTCAGCTATGGAAGGACAAAAGGAAGCAACACCATCCTCTAATTACTGGAAATAAATCACTAGAAATCATCAGAATATCAATTAAGAATATTCTGGTTTCTTATTTTTGCTCACTTGAGGTTACACCCTAGAATTAATGTAATATTTGTTTTCTAAATAGAGTTACGTTTTAGGTTATATAAACCTCCTCTACTGGGAAAAGAGGGGACGAAAAAAAAAGAAAAGAGAAAGAGGACAAAAAAAAAAGAGAAAGAAAGGAAGAGTAACGAGAGAGAGAGCCCACAACGACATTTTCAAAAGCAAGCTGAACAGAGGCAGGGGCATTAACTCAACCAGCATAACACATTTTCACTGCCATATCCCTCATCATCTCCACAGAGAGGCAGGTAAAAGGAGAAGAAAAATAGGGAGCAATAGAAAAACAAAAAGAGAACAAAGGGAGTAGAGATAAAATGCAGAGAACAGAAGGAGTTTATGTTCGTTACTGTTAAACGAGAAAAAGGAAAAAGAAAGCAGAACAGACAATGAGGGAAAGAAAAAAAAAAAATAGGAAGAAGCAAGGAAAAAGAGGCCAAAACTAGCGTGGCCATTTTTTTTTTCACTAAAACCAGTAACAATCGGTCGTGTGCAGAAGCTGTAGTGCCATCTCCTTCGCCTGTTTCAATGCCAGGCAAGTTTCCATGCATTCTTTTCACTTTGCATTTTAATTACATAGTTATTGTGCTTGCCTTTTGTAGTTACTCTTCAAGTGAATTATAATTCACTTGAACAGTAGCTGGGTTTTTGTGTCCAGCCGGGTTCCTTGCTTAGGCAAACGACCCGACCAGACCTACCGCTTCCATTTTTTTCTTCTTAAAAAAAAAAGAAAAGGAAAGAGATTTATGATTTTCATGATATATATATATATAAAAACAAATATTTGAAGTTTAAAAATGTGTTTTCGCATGGATTTCTTAAACACAATAAAAAAAATTATTTTCTTGCATTTTGAAATTTACAACATGTTTGTAAAACTCCAAAGGGTATTTGCCAATATTCCAAAAAAATACAAAAATCTTATTTTACGGAGAATTCATTTACTATTTACCGTTAATGTTTGGATAAAGAAATCCCAAAGGGATAAATATCCAAATATTATTTGAAATAACTTGTTATTATTCACTGGTAATATTTGGATAAAGAAACCCTAAGAAGTAAATATCCAAAATAATTTTCTAAAAATAATAAGTCATCACTCATCTCTGAAAGAAGCCTTGATTATAATTGAGGATATTTTAACTTTTTATTCCACGGTTTACGAGCCGTGAGAGTATGAAACACTAAAACAAAAATAGGCTTTTAAAGCGCCCTGAATTTCCTTAGATTTTTAAATTTTTATCCCTCCTTCATGCTATTTACGAGTCATAAACTCTTGAAATACTAAGGAAAAAATGAGTTTTTAAAGCAAATGGAATCTCCTTGGATTTCTATATTAATAAATTTAGTTTGAATCAAATATAGATTTCAAGAGATTTGCATCATTTCTTCTTGGCACTCTATAGATATATATATAAGGGTATGATCTATATTGGCCAAGGATTATTACTTCTAGATTAGAAAACACCAATACCATAGCAATTATAAGGCAAACCAAACACTAAGCAGCTTACCTTAGATAGGGTGTACTGGGGGTGCTAAAACCTTCCCGTTACGCAACCAGTCCCTTGCCTGATAATCTCTAAAAGACCATTTAGGTTTTCTAGTGACCATAATACTAGGTAATGACTCTCTTATTCACAAAAAAAAAACAAAAAATTGAAATCAATCAAGGGTCGCCGCGACGCAACGCTCCGCCGCAAGGGTGCAACAAAGATTGTAAAAAATGCAATTTTAATATTTTAAAAAAATATCATAATTTTAATTTAATCTTACCTAAAGGCATTGTGATTGTCCCACACTCTCCTAGCAACAACATTGTCAGCCTCCTCCCAATAAAATTTTTCCTTACATGTCAATTTTATAAAATGATTAGTTTATTAAAATTAAAAAAACTAACTGAATTAGATTTTAAAAAAAGTAAATTGTTTATGTATATGATAACCTTGATCTTTCCCAACCAAGCATCAATTATAGGCATCCATTCAAAATTTTTGAAAGTCTGACTTCACTGAAAGAAAGGCACTTCCAATGACGGTGTCATCATTAATCTTATCATGCGAGAAGCCTCCACATTTATAAACCTAAAATTTCATTCGTTCATTGAAATTAATTATTTAGAAATTATCCATTAGTTTTTTATTTATTTTTATCATGTAGAGAAGGAAAACAAATTTACATATTGTGGTCGGGTTTTCATTGTGCACTATACTTCCTAGAGTATACATTCTTATAAGAAAGGACACCTCCTCTGTGAGTCGGCCTCATACTTGACGAGTTTGCATCAAGAGAGGGTGCCTATGCATGAGGTGACTGGCCATGGTCGGCACTTAGTGACTCATAGTCATCAAAAGTGTTGCTAGAAAAACCAGCAACACTCATTTACGTATTACTCTCTAATGACCTTTTCTTCATATATATATATATATATATATATATATATATATATAATCATAAGGGAGACTACTCAAAATTTTATTACCTATAAATAAGTATCAATAAATAAAGTCACAAACCAATTGATTTTATTTATGACTAATATTTAATTTAAAAGCATTCCAAAAATTCAATTAACATCTTAGCATCCTAATATATTTTATAATTATTCCACGTTGTTGTTATCCATTGAGATATTAAAAAAAAAAAAAGGAATTTAGGGTTTATGTGTGAAGCCACATCCTTCAATTCTAATTAAAGATTTTTTAATTCTGAAACTAAAATGTTGATTTTAATTGTTCAATGATACCTAAGCAAGTACTAGTAGCCCACAATATATATAAAGATGTGGGATCTAAAACTAATCAAACACTTTAACCACTACTACCTTAGCTTTGAAATCTTAATTGTTGGACCAATGTCTCATTACAACTTACACATGCATTAGTAATTTATATGATTACTGCTAATTGCTAATCCAATTCAAAATGCGGTCAATTTTGGATCTCTTATAGGACAAACATTTCAAAACTTTCACGGGATTTTATCTTTATAAATCACTTAAGAGTTAGACTGCAACTAATTATTTTATTTGTAAACTAATTAGAATGAAATTATATAATTTAATATTTTTAGAAAATATGGATATAAATTGAATTGAAATTAAACAAGTTAGAAAAAAAAAAGAACAAATTGGAGAAAAAGGAATTTTTAGTTTTATTCAAGAATTTAATGTTTCCTTTATAAAATTTAAGAATAATTCCACAATCAAAGCCTTAACATAAAATGCAAAACGTATCATCTCACATATATTGTAACACATGCATACATAATTTATGCAAAACCTTGTCATCTTAACATCCTAATATATTTTACGATATTTATTCATTTTCACTTTTCCAAACACACTCATACATAAAACCAAAATTCTTAAATTTAGAAATTTTTCAATCCCGTAACAAAATAAGAAAAATGATGGATGCAAAAGAAAAATTCATCACAATTAACCCAAACCATAACCCAATAAATAAAAAACAATCTTAGTTAAAAACAATCCCAAAAAATTCACATTCAACCTAAATATTAGCAATAAAGAAAAGAAAAGAGCAAAAGATTTATTTGTTACGGATGATGAAGCTTTTCACTTGTTTGGCGTTGAAGATGAAGGGAGAGGGGAAGAAAATGAGAGAGGATGATGGAGAAAAAAGGGGGAAAGAGGGACAAAGGTCAATGAAAAATTGAAGGCAAAAGAAGGAGAATGAAGATAAGGAGAAAAAATTGATAGAGAAAGAGAAGGATAGGAAGATAAGAAAGGAAGAAGACAGGTTGTTATTCTAAAATTATGGGTTATGGTCTTTTGTTAATAGACTTTTTTACTGATAGAATTATCGACAGACAATAAAATATTTATTAATTTTTAACATCCATCGATAATTCCATTGATAATTAACAATGAAATTCTTAAATAAAACCCAAAATTTTCCAACCCTCCCAAAAGTTCTCTGATGAAATTTTATTCTGTTAATAATTTAGTTAGTGATCTTTAATTTTTTATGGCAAAGTCCAGGAATTTTTTTCCAACTCTTTGAAACTTTACGATGGACTTAGTTCATTAGTAATTTCGTCTATAATTGTCAATGACAAAATCCTGCAATTATTTTGCAACTCTCTAGAACTTTTCAAATGACTTATTCCATCGGTAATTCTATCTGTAATTGTTAGTGGCAATATCCTATAATTGTTTTTCAACTTTTCAGAACTTTCCTAGGGACTTAGTCCGTCATTAATTCAATTTGTAATTATCAGTGGCAATGTTCTGTATTTTTTTCAACACTTTGACCCTTAGTAATTGCGGTGGAGCATTCATTATTATAAATAGTCCTATCTATTCTTTTTGGAGAAAGACTTTTGCAAAGCCTTATCTGGGGTTTGTAAAGCTCCTTTTAGAACTATATGAGGGACTTAGTCTATCAATAATTATGTTGGTATTTTATATACCATTGGGAATTCCATCAATATAAAATAGTAACGTTTTCCCTAATATTTTTGTATTATATATCTATACAACTTGTGAATACAATAAAATCACAACACAATAACACTATTTTTGTTCAATAACATAATAATAAAATTACAGTAATAAACGTTTCAATTCTAATAACAATAGTTCATTGTAAAGTAACAACATATGTAAGAATTATATTAAAGTCAATTTCATTACACATTGATGTTTTACATTTAAAATTGGTTCCAGCTTCATCTTTACATCCAAGTAGGTAAAGTTTTGTATATCTTGAAAAATCATTTATGAAGGTCACATAATATTTCTTACCTCCTCTAGTCATAATTTGTTTTAAATCTTCTAAGTCTGTGTGTATTAAGCTAAGTAATTCAGTTTCTCTTTTATCAGATGCACATGTTTTCTTAGTAATTTAGATTCAACACATATTTCATATTTATTCATAGATGAAGAATTTAAGCAAAAACATAAATCAAGAGAACTCATTTTCTTAAAATAAGATAAACTAACGTGTTCCAACTTGCAACTCATTTCTATTTGTGTCTTCAATGATGATATGGGTGATAAGATTAATGAAAGAAAATTATTTATACATGTGCTTGAGTTATTGCTTGCAGTCGCTCCGTGAGTTGGGTAGTTTTTTGTCCGATATTCTAGCAACGAATCCCTTAGGAAGGTTGATATTTTCAGCTTTCATATCCTATAGTAGCCTATGGTATTTGTTAATTTAAGTTTTGATATCTTTGTTATCCACCATTTCTCATTGGTAAAATTTTCCAATGATAAATTTTTGTTTTCTCACATCTTTGTTCTCACGTGTCCATGCTACGACATTGTCATTAGTTATGGGATCAGTATGAACCCATGCAAATTCATGCATGTTAAGGACATCAAAGATCCTTTCTTGCCACCTTATAAAGTTTTCTCCAGCAAAAACCTCAATATTTGAAATATCAAGGAATAGCTTAGCTAATTACATTGTGGCAGCAGCAACAGAGTTGGCGACAAGAGAGATGGCAACAACTGAGTTCTCAACAACAGCATTGTTCAAGGTAGCAACATTGTTGAAAGTAGTGTTCTTATCCATGTACTAAAATATCCTTCAGATTGTTGTAAAATTAAATACAATGAATAGAAACAAACTAGAGACGTGTACAAACACTATCCTTAAGGATATTTCCTCAACACAAGGCTATCCTTCATGTTCGAACAAGTTCCTCTTTTAAAGACGAGTGTTACAAAAATAGCGACCAAGATAGAAAGAAAATATCAGCAAGCCTTGCAAACACAAAAAAAAAAAAAAGAGGCGAAGGAGGGACACTTTGTATCATATGGTATGAAATCTTAGCCTTTGATTCGACCCGAAAGGATCCCAACTGTCGGTTCAAAGTGGCTATCATAGGCTGCCAGATTTATTACAAGAAAGGGTTGGCCAGGTTGGCTACTTCGGAGTGATGCCACAACCAATATGGTGTCAATCAGCCATAAAGGATCACACTAGCATGTAGTCAGGTGTCAGGTGATCGTTTGCGTACAAGTTTTGTCAAATGTGGTGAAGGGATTAAGCATTAAACACCTTTGGAAGGAGGCCACTAGAGCAGCTTCTCTAGAGAAGAAGATAAACAGTTAATCCAAAACAGTGTTGTTTTGGTCAAGGTCATTTAGTCCTTCGATTTATGATTTATCTCAATTACATTCCTGATTAGCTTTAAATTTTCAATTTTATTTAATTTTACCCCTAATAAACTTCAATTTCACTCCCAGATTTCAGTGCCTTTTTGAAAATGGTCCTTAGTCTTGGATTTCTTTAATTTAGCTCCTGATTAACCATTAATCTTTCAAAACTCTTCAATTTCACCCCCGATTTTAACTAATTAGGTCCCTAAAATTCAGCACCTTTTTAAAATGGTTATTGGCTGTGATTTTCTTCAATTTAACCCTTAATTAAACCCAAAACTTTGATTTTCTTGCAATTTTACCCATGATTTCAATCAATTGACTTGGTAAAAATTAAATTTGGTCTTCTAAGATTTTAATTTTCTCAATTAAGCTAAAATTAGGCTCCCAAACTTAATTCTTCACCAATTAAGCCTCTAATAAAATTAATTTGACCCATTTAAAGTATAATTAATTCCTTGCACCTAATTAAACCTTCAATTGGACCCAAATTAATTCTTAAACATAATTAAATTTTAATTTGGCCCATGATTAAATCAAATTTGTTTATTAAAAATCTAATTATATCATTAGACTTAATTTTTATGCAAATTCATCCAATAATCATGTAACTTGACCTTGAATTTGTATTGTCTCTCTAGTTTTGGCTAAAATATGGTACAATTAGGTTCTTGATTCCATTCAAAATTATAGCTTGATTTTTTCTACATATGAAATCCTTACAGCTTGCTTTTGCTAAAATGTTATTCTTTACTTTATTTTTTGAATTTTTTTTGGAAAGAAAAAGGTGAATTTGGGGAATAACCCAAAAATGGGTTATGACATTTACATGGCTTATTTTTTTACCCCAAGGACAATTATGTAATTGTATTCTACAATTAAAAGGTAAAAATACCAAAACACCTTTGTCTAACAATGTTAGTTTTTTTTTTATTCTAAGGGTATTTAAGTTATTTTACTATGCATTAAAAGACAAAACGACAAGAACTCCCTTAAACAAATAAATAATGACAAATAAACCATGTAAAAAGACCAAAACACCCCTAAGTCAAAAGCAATCATTTTTTCTTGCCAAGGGCATAAACATCACTCAACTATTCTAGTGAATAGTAAAGCTTTTCTATTGCTATAAGAAATGTCTCATATCTTATTGTACAATAAAACATGTTTTCTAATATGTGTTGCCTTCTGAGAATAGTTGCCTTTAAAACAATAAAAAAAAAAAAAAAACACTGTTAAAACTAGCAGGGACTAAGCATCGAAGCCAAGGTCTAATTCCTGTAAATTGTGTTTATCTACATAGGCTTTGATTTCGTAGAGACAATTAGTGATATCTCTCCTAAGAAAGCTTAACTATGTGTTTAAAGTTACTATTTATTTTCATACATGAGCTTGCTTTTGAATGGTATGGGTGTCTTACACATTTCCAAGTTGTCATGGTTCATGAATTTTAGATTTTTTTACTAGATTTGTTACCTTCGCTTTGCTATGGGTAGACTAATTTTTTTCAATGCAAAAAATTGTTATGGTAAAAAACAATCCAAGTCCCGAGTCATTGGTTCAAGTGGTAACCTAAACAACACGAAAAAAAAAAAAAAAAAAAGCAACAACAATAAATAAAATAACAAAGAAAAACAAAAAAAAAAGTGAAAAGAACAAACCTAAATCTATTTGGATTATCAAACAACCTAATGTTAATCTAATAAAAGGCAAACCATAAAACATAACATAGCAAATCTAAAAAAAAAAAACATAAGCTTTTAAAATAAGAAAAAAAAACTACCAACCAAACTTAAATGAGCCTTTTAAACCTGGTGCAATCTCAAAAATTTGCAACTCGTTAAATCCTAGACCCAACTTTAATAAAAAGCTTAACTCTTAACCAATTTAATTTTAAAAGATAAAAATATTGAAAAATATTTTTTAAAAAATAACTTGCAAAAGAAAAAAAAATAGCAACAAAAATAATGAGGATAAATTTGAGAAAAAAACCTAGGAAGGGAGAAATTTGAAAAAAAAAACTATTTTAAAAATGATTACAAAAAAAACAATTAAAAGAATTAGGACAAAATTTGAAACAAGAAAAAATCATAGGGGAGAAATTAAAAAATATTTGTAATTTGATAGATTATTTATAGATTAAAAAATGATAGAGGATGAAATTAAAAAAAAAAAAAACTATATAGGACTAGCCGAATAGAATTAGACCACAAAAAAACAGATAAAAAATAAGAAAATATCAACTTAAAAAAAATGAAGCAAACTTGGGCAAACCTCCTAATTAGGTATAATCTCTAAAACCTATAATTTATTATTCTCTTTCAGTGTAATCAATCTCAATGGATTAAAAAGAAGCTATCTTTTTCATTCCACGCTAACAGTTGTGAAAGAGGTTACTTTATCGCTTTTGTCTTTATCGTCGCATGTAAGTAATAGTAATAAGAAGAAAAAGCTTTTAGTTCAGTTCTGGACCTATACCCAAGGGTATAACTTTATTACTCTGTTTTGAAACCTCTCCTGATCTATAATCTCTAAAACCTACAATTTATAAAATCTCCGACCTGAGCTCAATCAAAAAGTTGAACTCTAAAAAAAAAAAAATTTTGAAAGATGAAAATGTGGAAAAATATTACTAAAAGCATTTACAAAATAATAAAAAAAAACAACCAAAACAATGGAAAAAAATTTTGATAGAAAAAAACCGAAGGAGAATGAAATTTGTCAAAAAAAAAAACTAATCCAAAACAAAATAAACAGCAACTAAAAGAATGAGGACCAACTTTAAATGATAAAGAAATTATACGGGGAATTAAATAACATTTGGAATTTGATAGATTATATTTATATATATATATACATAGTAGAGGCTGAAATTGAAAATAATTTATAATTTGATAGATTATTCCTAGATTAAAAAATAGTAGGGGGTAAAATTAAAAATTTCTTGTAATTTCATAACTTTAAAATAAAAATAGTGATCAAAAGGATGAAGACCAAATGTGAAGAAAAAAAGAAATGGCA
The DNA here is from genome assembly GCA_018804465.1 of Populus tomentosa. Taxonomy (NCBI): domain Eukaryota; kingdom Viridiplantae; phylum Streptophyta; class Magnoliopsida; order Malpighiales; family Salicaceae; genus Populus; species Populus tomentosa. Next base: position 48,307 of record JAAWWB010000460.1, read on the forward strand.
GGGGCTGCTCTAAAATTTTGCATGGATAATGCAAATTTCGAGGAGAAGAGAAAGAAGATAAAGAAAAACAAAGAAATATTCTACGGTGCCAAACCAGCAGTGCTTCGCCTACATGCGCCACATCACCAATTAAATGGTGTTGAGATCTTCCAAATATAAGAATGTTTTTGGTAGTTGGACAACTTTTTATGTGCCGCTTAAATGGTGCAGGGGTCATCCATACGCTGGCATACGCATCAGATGAATATTAAGTATATGATAATTACAACAACACCCCTAATAAATCTCAAAACCTATATCTAAACGAATAAAAAATGACCAAAACACCCATATGAGAAAGTTTCAATTTAATTTAATATTTTTTTTTGTCTTTAAAAACAGCAAAGTAATTGCACTATACCCAATAAAAGGAAAGTACCTAAATACTCCTGATCCTAAAGCATAAGAATTTTTTTAATTATAAGCTATAGTAACGGTTTTACTATGCATAAAAAAAGAAAATTAAGCTAACCCCATATAATTTGTTAAATGTAATTATATCATGGTAAAATTATATTCTTGCCTCCAATGCCCAAACTAATGTGTTTTTCTTGCAAGACCAATTTCGCACCTTCACTACTACAAAGAATAGCCATTTGTGTCTTAGAGCACAATTAAACCTCAAGAAAAGTTAGTTTTTTGGATAATTGTGTGAGATTATTGTTTTCTTTTCCTTGAGCAAAATTGAATCACATTGCCTTTTCTTTTGAAAAACTTGTTATCAAAACAAGGCAGGACTCTTTGTTTTTCAGAATCCTTATGATCGAGGACCAACCCTTTAACATTGTTAAGTGTCATCAAATCCAAAGAATGATGTGCTTGGGAGACCACTTGAAGAAACAAAATGGGAACCGAATGAAGCAAATTCCTTGGCCAAGGCAAGAATAAAGGTGATTAAAGCAGCAATGTATATATTTATTTATTTATTTCCCTACAGAAAAAAAGAAAGTAAGAAAATAGGGAACGAATCTAAGTGGTATAATGGCCCCCTATAAACAGAGACAAAAAAGGAAATGATGGAGTTTGCCACCCCGTGCCCTATCTCTCACTTAATTAGGGCCCAAAAGTGAAAGTGATAAACATGTAAAGTATTATTTTAACAGTCTCTGTGGATTATGGATATTATATTTATCAATGGGACGTCGCGTTGTGACATCATGGCCACATCATGTCCACGCAAGAATATACCCCTCCAGCATTTACCATCTTTACATGATACTTAGATATTGTATTTTTTAAACAAGAAAAATCTAATTAGACAGGCTATTTTAATATATTATTTTACATAAAAAATCAAAGTATAGATAAAATAATTTATCCAAGCATTCAATAAAATAAATCGATAATCATCAATGTAAATAAATAAATAAATTATTAACAACAACTAAAACAAAAACTAGAAAAAAATGAGAAAATGATATAGATCAAGATATTTAATCTTATAAAATAAAATATTTATTCGTTTATGTTAACCAGATTTTTTTATTAAAATTAATAAATAAAAAATAAAAATAGAACCATATTTGAACTAAGTGAATAAAATAAAAGAAAAGAAAATTATGCAAGGAAAGACATATCATAAATATTATTTCAAAATTATTATTTTCTTATAAAATAAAGCTCATCAACATAAATAAAATAAATAAGGCATTTCAACATTA
>JAAWWB010000463.1:0-50001 GCA_018804465.1 Populus tomentosa
GTTTTGATTCCTCTCCCAGCAGCCTCTTCTTCTTTGCAAAAATACTCTCACTTCTCTCTTTTGAAGTTACTTCTTGTCTTGAACTTGGTTAGTTTAATAAGTCACACGTTTCAGGCTGGACACGTTTCTTACAAACCAATTACATGTAAAGAGTACTGCTTTGATCACCATTAACTCAGTAAATATTCTGTCACCGATCGTTTGAGTCTCAATCACGATCACAGCCGTTGATCAAGGAGGAGAAATGGAAAAATCTACGGCTTTCAGGGAAGCTTACCTCAACGGGAATCACCATCATTCCTTTTCTTCTTCCTCTGCTTCTCATAGACATGTTAGCTACAGGTTCTTTCTCTTCCTCTATATATGGATCCTTTTTGCACGGGGCTCTTTTTTTGGAATTGAAATATTGTGTTTATGACAGGGGCATTTTTTCTTTTTTTGTTGTTGATTCAAATTAGCTGACTGTCCTGTGCTCTCTGTTTTATATTGGAAATTCACCGTATTCCATTCACGTTCAAATTGAGGCCCTGTAGGACATCTGATTTACTATGCTTGGCTTCTCCATGATAGAACCCAGGTTTCTTTTCAAGGTGAAAAGAGAAACCTGGGTTCTTAATAAGCTTGTGAGAATTGATCTAAATGGATGTAAAATATGAGGCTAGGTTGATATTTGAAGTCAAATTCCTAAGCTTGAGAACAAAAACTCGTCGTCTTCTTTAAGTTTTGAACAATGTCTTGGGTGTCAATACTGATACAGAACTTAAACATAATTCTTTAACGGGTAGCAGGACAAGTGTTATGACCAATCAAATCAGGTAAACACCTCTGGTTTTACGAAAAAGCGCATTTAAATTTCGCCTTATAGGAAGAAGTTCTTTTCTACATCCCCGCATTCATTATAAAAGCTGTTAGTTCTGCCTCTTATGCGCAAGATTTTCATTGTGCATAAGGCCATTACAGAAATGGTCCTATTAAGGCGATGAGATGAGTTGTTGATCCTCTATTGCCCTTTTTATTGAAACTGATGGAAGAAATGACTAGAGAGAGAGAGGATAGGATAGGATATAAATTTAGTTTTAGTCACATTAACATATAAGACAGTATCCATCCGCAGACATGTTATGTGCTTTCTAAAAATTCTTTATTGGATCATTGTGGATATGGTTGTTTCTGCATTGGTTGTGTTTTTCTAAGGATATATAGAAAATCAAATGGAGGAACTTTGGTGCAGCTGCGGTATCTGCGGGTATGAGTTGAACTTGAGCTCCTCCAATCGCAACATGTCAACTATTGGCTCTAAATATGGGAAATCCATAAAGCGAGGGAAAATCTCTTTCTTCTTCATCGATGAGAGTAGATTTACTCAGGTTGATGAATTCCAATGCTTTCCCTTCTTTTCAAAAAACTCCCTTGGTTTGTTCCGCCAGAGAACTGCACTTCTTTGCCGCAAGTGTGGTAATCACATTGGAATTGCTTATGCTGATGAAGGAGCTTATCCACTTGTAGCAGACGGATCCGACTCTTCCTCAGTCAGTGAAGTTTTCAAACGTCGAAAATATGATGTTAAAATCCGTGCCTTGCAGCCTTCTTCTGGCGAGCAGTTTAGCATTCCACTTTACAGCTGATGTATTGGAGCAAGCCTCTTCATGTTTTATGTTAATCAAATGATATCAATTATACGTCAAAAACTATGCCAGAAGTTTTCCAGTGACACTTTCATGTATATGCGTTTGAGTCCTCCTTTAATTTTGTTCTTTGTGTGTATTTACTGTCATATATTAGATGGTGACATGTACAGAGCACTGTTCATGAGCATTAAAGAGGGCAGAGTAGAGTTTTGAGTGGGCCAAAGTCCACAACCAATCCAGATTTGACACTAGAATAGTAGTATGATGTAAAGAATCAAGTTAAATGCATGAGTTTGGAGGTGTTGGGTGTTTTGAAATATATATATACAGTAAAGATTATAAATTTAAATTTTTTTTGAGGAGTTTTAAGGATCTTGTGAAATAGAATTTGGGTTGTTTAGAGTTTATAGAATATTAACAGAAGATCAAATGTTTGTTTTGGCTTTAAATAATTGTTTCAATACTAGATTACTAGGTTATTGTAACTTACAAGCGATTTAAATATCCAACCTTTAATAGTAATTTATATAAATTATTAATGAAAAATCTTTTAAATTCTTTTAAAAAGGAGATATTGCTATACTTTTAAGTGCTAGCTATTTCCTTATTTATTTTTGTTTTAGTTGTTTATGTAGTGTATTTTACTAATAGAAAATAAGACGCATAATTTTCTATTTATAAAAAACCTAAAAACTTTGTAAATGATAAAATATCAATTTATCCCTAGAATAATATCGCATATATTATTTTATAACAATTTTAAAAATTCATTCAATCAAGTCTCTACTTGATTTTTCTAACTCTATAATTGTAATTTCTTGTATAATTTACATTTTAGTCATCAATTTTTAAAATTTATTTACAATCAAGTCACACTTGATTAATCATCCATTTTTAATTTATAGCCAATGATTTTTATGTGTGTGACCAATCAGGTTCTTTAATAAGTCAACTTAACTATAAATCACAATCCTAAATAAAATAAGATTAAATAAATTAATTTATTATCTATTTAACAATTAAATAATTTATATTTGAAGATTAAGTATAATATCTAACAACCTGTCATGATCCCCCAAATATTAGGAAGGTCATAACAAATCTTTCAATAATTATTATCCATTCATCAATAATGTTTTGATTAAAACATTATAGCATGAAATATGTCTACTCTGTCAAATTATATTTGTTCTTAACACCATAGTCATTGATTCTTTAAATAAGATTCGAAACTCTTTTCAAATCTCATTCTATATTGCGCAAGGATTTACAATTAATACTATTTAAGAACAAACAAAACACTTTTCCTAGTTCACCTAAGATGATGAATCTTCTCTTGACTACTCAAATACCTTTAAATAGTTCTTACCCAATATTTGCTTATTTGTTACCTTTGATTATAACAACATGTAGCAAGATCAATGCATAACATTCTTAATATAAGATGACTTAATGATTTCAAGTTCAAGGATCACTTACACAACTTTAATATGAGCCTTTCCATCGACACAAATAATCTTTCTATATGATATTCTCATTCTAGTTAGTTTAATGTGCATGTTATCTGATGAATACTTACATATTAGTTCTAGATATGCCTCATACCTTTGCTTTTGAGAACAATTGTTTTATTTTATAAAATAAAAAAATATAATATATGTTACTCATTTTGGACCCTACGCGCTGAAGATGGTGTGTACCCTTTTTGAACCAAGTACAGGAGTTTAGCTCATGTTTGTTGTAAGATTGACAAAATCAGAGAAGAAAGAAATGTTTGTCGAAACCTGTTTGAGTTGTTTTCTGCCCTCTTTATCCTTTCCTTTTGCTGCAAAAATCATGAGGTTTCTTAGACTGACTAAGAGTCTTTATAATGCTAAATTCGTTTCTTTTTTATCTTGTTTTTAAGGTTGGATAAATCTTAGAATTTGCACTAAAAAAATGATTCTACTGCTATCGTAATTTTTTGTTCCAACTTAGGCTCTGATTCTGACTTGATTTCGTACGATATCTGACCATCCTAGCTATATTCTGTCACTCATGAAATGTTGAAGAATTGACCTATACCTTTATTGGATCCTAGGGGTCATTATTTTTATGGCAGACTCTCAGTTAGATTTGGATGCTCGACATTCCTAGGGGTCATTGTTCTTATGGTAGACTCTTAGTCAGATTTGGATACTTGGCATAGTCAGATTAGGATACCCTTCTTGATCAACTAGATTGTGGCCTCATTCTGTTCTCTAAAACGATTTTATCTCACTTCGAATTCTTCATCAAAGTTATAGTCTAAGACGCGTAGATGAATTTGAGCTTTTGAATTGCTTGATTTTGATATCAGAAGCTTAAGATATTCCCGTTTGAAATCTAGGATGGAAGCATAGAATCCTGTCGCGAGAAGGTTTCTAGCCAAGTTTGGTTGCAATTCTATTCTTCAAAACAATTTTATCTAACTTTTGATCCTTCATGAAAGTTATAGTCCTATACGCGTAGATGAATTTCAGTTTTTCAATCTCCCGATTTCGATATCTAAAGCTCAAGATATTCCTATTTGAATATCTACTGTGAAAGCAGAGATTCCTGCCGCCTAAAAGGTTTAGCCCAAGTTCATAGGTCTGATTCGAGGGATTACAGGCCAATTTGATGGAATTTTTTTGGGCCAACGATTGAATTGAAAAGTGCTAAAATGAGAGATTGAAGTGAAGGTGAAATTAGAAGGATATTGGTTGGGTTTTAAGAAGCTAGAGAAGGGATTGGATTATCATAAAATGACAGGATTTCTACCACACCAAATAAGAAAAATAAGACTTTGTAGCATGCACCCCTACCTATCTATTTTCTTTCGTTTTCTCTATAATTTCCTGCCGGTTTTCATGTTTCTCTCGCTTGATTGGAGAGCTCCAAACCATCTTTTTTTTCTACTTCAGTCCAAAGGGAACAGTTGGTGCCTCACAGTGCCAGCCACGAAAGGAAAGAAAGGAGTTGTGCCACCCTTTAATCACTAGAAACTAATTGCTAAAATTAGAATAGGAATCTGAATATTTCAGTTTTTTTTTTTTTGTGTTTTTTTTACTGCAAATCAGCAGGGATTTGCATCTAGAATTATCGCATTGAATCTTTCCTAATAAGAGCAGTGATTAGGCTATATAAACCTTTTTTTCTAGGAGACAGAGGGAGGAGAAAAAAAAGGAAAGAAAAGAGATAAGAAAAAAAAAACAAAAGAGAGGCAAGTAGTAGGAGAGAATAAAAAATGTAGAGAAGAGAGGGAGTTTCTTTCCTTCATCCTTGTGATACTGTGAGGTTGGGAAGGTAGGTAGTAAAAGATAAAGAAGAGAGAAGAGAAAAAAGGATGAAAAAAAAAGAGACGAGAAAAGGAGGAGAGGAGGAGAGGAGGAGAAGAAACGGGGAATTCTGCAGCGGATAAAGAGGAGGCGCTGCTGCTAAAGAAAGGGGGATTCGTTTTGTCAAGGAGAGACTTATAGAAATGCAGGAGATTAGCAGCATGTAGAGAGGGGGTTTTCCTTTGATCTTAGGGGGGGACTACTGTCTAAACCGTCACTGAACGGGGAAGAAAAGACAGAAGAGAAACAAGAGAGAGGCATGCAATACTAAGCAGAAAGAAAAAAAGAAGAGACAACGTGAGGAAAGAACAACACATATAACAGGGGATCAGAGGGGGTTCTTTCTTTCATCCTTTCATCATTGTGAAATAAAAGAAAAAGGAAAACAAAATAAGGGAGAGGGAGAGAAGAGAAACGAAAGCAAAACAAAGAACCAAAAACACAGGAGAACGCAGATAATGGAGGACTGAAAGAGCCGGGGTCGCTAGCAGACCAGGTAAGTTGTGTCTCTACTCTCTTAGTTTTTGCATTTTGCATGTTAAGAGATTGACATTGTACATTCTTAGTTGCATTTGTTACTGTTCAAGTGAGATTTAATTCACTTGAACAGTAACCAGGGAAGGTAAAATCACTTGAACATGTATTTATTTATTTAATTTTTTTTTGTGTTTTTTTATATTGTAAAAATACAAATCTCATATTTAGAATACCCAGTTTTCAATGCAAATGCGGAATATATATATATATATATATATATATATATATATATATATATAATGTTTTCAACGGCTAATACCTTAACATATTTTGAATTTCCTTTTAAAAAAAAATATTCAAAGTTTAAAAGAAAATGTGTTTTAGCATGGATTTCTTAAACACACAAAAAAAAAATTTTATTTTATTGCATTCTGGATTTTACAACATGTTTGCAAAACTCCAAAGGGTGTTGGCTAATATTCCAAAAAATAAAAAAAATTTTATTTTAGGGAGAATTCATCTATTATTCACTGTTAATGTTTGGATAAAGAAATCCCAAATGGATGAATATCCAAAAAATTATTGGGAATAACTTTTCATTATTTGCGGTCAATGTTTGAAAAAAGAAACCCCAAGTGGTTAATATCCAAAATTTTTTTTTAGGAATAAGAAGTCATCACACATTCTTGAAAAAAGCCTTGATTATAATTGAGGACATTTCAAATTTTGACTCCATGATTTACAAGTCGTGAAAGTATGAAGCACTAAGGCAAAATGAGGCTTTTAAAGCGCTATGATTTTCCTTAGATTTCTAAATCTTTGTTCCTTTTCCTTGTGATTTATGAGTCGCGAATACTTGAAATACTAAGGGAAAAATGAGCTCCTAAGCACATTGAATCTCCTTGGATTTCTATCTTAAATGTCATTTAATTCATAGGTTATAAATATATTTCAAATCAAACACAGATTTTAAGAGATCTGCATTGGTCCTTCTTAGCACTCTGTAGACATATTTAAATGTATGATCTATATTGGCCAAGGGTTCTTGCTTTTAGAATTTGAACCCAAGCTCATTCTAGGAAAATTGATTAGAGAACACCAACACCATAGTAAGGCAAACCAAATACCAAGTAGCTTACCTTAGGTAGGGCATACTAGGGGTTCTAATACCTTCCCTTTAAGCAATCAGTCCCTTGCCATATAATCTATAAAAGACAAGTTAGGTTTTCTAGTGACCATAATACTAGGTGACGACTCCTTTATTTACAAAATAAAGACCCCGACATAAATCCCTACTAGGGTCACTATGAAGCCGCGCTCTGCTGTGGGAGGGTGTGACAATGTGTATCAATCTTAATAACTCTAATTAATATTCGATCTTAATAGAGCATTGATCAAGAACATTTTAAGAACAATGATTTGTTACAATATAAATTCCATAATTATAAGAACTTTATAATTTTCTTTGTAAAAGATTTTTATCCCAAGAACTTTATCTTTACTCTAGATTCATTAATAAAATATTATATTCTTTAATAAAATATTATATTCTTTAATAAAATATTTGATGAAAATTAAATTTAAATAAGCAAATCAAATATGTTTACATGAATAAATATAATGCCACATGTAACCAACCGATTGACTACATGGCATATACACCAACAATCTCTCACTTATACTAAAGTCAATCACTCATGTACCATGATGCTTTACTTGACGATAATGTTTTTACTGGGACAATGACTTAGTAAAATAATCTACAATATTCTCTTTAATAGGTACTTGATCAATATTTATATATTTCCTTTATATGATTCTCTAATCAAATGGAATTTTCTAAGTATATTTTTAGATCATTGATGAGACCTTGATTTATTTACATGTCATCACAATACATAACTATTAGATAAACAATGCTAGGAACCACACCTAGTTCATTGATGAACTTTTTGATCTAAACAACCTTTTTTGTCCCCTTAAACATATAGGTATACTCAATTTTTACTGTAAAATCTACTTTGATCTTTTATTTGGAACTCTTCCAGCTGATTACCATTGTTTACAGTAAAACACAATCTAACTGCATTCATCATTTTCAATATCTGATTGAAAACTATCATCCAAAACTATAAACTACTTGCTTATCTCCTTTATAGACTAGAGAAAAATTCTTTTTTTTTTCCTGTATTTAATAATATTTTAAACTATTTTTCAGTGAATCTTACCTAAATTAGAGTAGTATCTATTTGTTATGCTCAAAATATAAGATACATATCGTATTGTATATAGTATCACATATATTATGGATCTTATATTTATAATATATGAAATTATTTTCATTCTATCTCTCTCAATTTGTGTTTTAGAACATATATCCTTTGAGAGAGTATCATATGTGAAATATATAAATATTATTTTTTGGATTATTTCATGCTAAATCATTTTAACATCTTATCTATGTAAATGGATTGTGACAATCCAAGCAACATTTTATATCTATCTTTATAGATCTTTATTCCTAGTATTTAGGTTGTCATTTCGTATTAATAATATGTTGTTTACATATAATTTTAGAAAAACAACTATACTCCACTAACCTTTTTATAAACACAAGTCTTATAAATGAATTTTTATAGCTTGCATACTTTATTGGAAAATTTCTTAGATTCAAAACTTTCAAGTTGTGTCGAACATATTTTTTTTGTTTGAAGATTTCTATTCAAAAATATAGTTTTGACATCCATTTGTCAAATATTATAATCATGGTATGCAACTATAGCAAGAAAAATATTTATAGACTTTAACATAGTTAGCAACTAGAAAGTTTCATCAAAGTTAATGTATTTGTCTTAATTTGTAACCTTTGACAACTAGTTTAGCTTTGTAAGTTTGTACATTGCCATCCATATCAGTTTTTATCTTATAGATCCACTAACATCCAATAGGTTTTATCCCCTCAAGTGGATCAACTAAGGTCTATACCTAGTTGGTGTACATGAAATTTATTTTAGATTTTATAGTCTTAAGCCATTTCTTAGAAACAATATCATATATTGGTTCTATGTAATTAATAGGCTCATTAAGTATAAGCTACTCATCGTTTTCAACTTCTATGATAAGTCTATATTTTATTGTTGCATGATGTGTCCTATCAGATCTACAATGTACTTATATTTCTTAAGCTTTAAGTTGAACATCAAATGCTATAGCCACAGGCCCAAGTTCTATTTAGATATCAGTTTGTGGTTCTTGAAATTTTTTAAGTTTTATTTTTATCTCACCGTTCATTTCAAAAACAAATTATTTATTTAGAAAGGTAGCATATGTTAAGATAATTTTTTATGTTTAATGGGATGATATAAATAATATATAATACTTTCTTTTGGATATCCCATAAACTTATACTTATCTAACTTAGCTCCCAACCTTTCTTATACAATATACTTCATATAAACATCACATCTCAAATCTTTATATGCGATAAGATCAGTCTTCTACCATTCCATAACTCATATGAAGTCTTATCAATACATTTTGATGAAATCATTTTTAAAAAGTAAGTAGTAGTTTATAAAGCATAGCCCTATAAGAAAGGTGAAAGATTTATTTAGCTTATAATAGACTACACCATATCCAATAGGGTGCAATTTATCATTTAAAATACTCAAAAAAATAAAAAACAAAACAAAAAAATATGAATAAGTACTTTAAAATCTTCTTCCTAATGAGCCAAGCTCCTGATAGGTCTCTTGGAAGATACATATATATAACATAAAATGTAAATTTAAAATTTTTCAAGGGTTCCAAGAATCTTGTTAGACAAATCTATTTATAGTTGTTTAGGGTTTAAATGAAAATTACATGAAGATCATATGTTTTTTTTTTTAGCTTTGAATAATTACTTCAAAGTTAAGTTGTTAAAAATCACAAGGCATCCAAAGTATCCGGCTTTTAACAGTAATCCACAAGAACCACAAGTGAATTTTTTTTTCTAAACCCTTTTAGGAGAGAGAGAGATTGTTATATATTTAAGTACTAGCTATTTTCTTTTGTGTTTAAGTGTTTTCGTGCTATAATAAAAATAAAAGGCGTACCATTCTATTTATAAGAAAACCTAAAAACCCTATAAATGATAAAATATAAATTTGCTCCTTAAATAATATCACATATATTATTTTAGGATAATTTTAAAAATTTATTCAATCAAGTTCCTACTTGATTTTTTCTTGGTCTAGAATTATAACTTACTGTATTAATTACATTCTAGTTCTCAATTTCTGTAACTTATTTACAATCAAGTCACACTTGATTAATCATTACATTTTAGTTTCTTAACAATTTTTTTTTTATGTATGTGACCTATTAGGTTTTCTAATAAATTGGTCTAAATATAAATTATAATCCTAAGTAAAATAGGATCAAATAAATTAATTTATTATCAATTCAATACTTGATTAATTTAGATTTGAAGATCAAATACAATATCTAGCAACATGCCATGATTCTCTAAATATTAGAAAAGTTATAAGCAGTTTGACTTAACCTTTTAGTGACCATTTTCTCAGTGTAATTAATATCACTTCATCAAGAATGTTTTGATCTCGACATTATAGCATGAAATATATTTGCTTTGTTAAATCATATCTGTTTGTAACTCTATTAATTTTTTAAATAAGATTTGAAACTCTTTTCAAATGTCATTCCACATTGGCTAAGGATTTCATAATCAATACTATTTGAGAACAAATAAAATATTTTCCCTGATTCACATAGGGTGATAAATCCTCTCTTAATTACTTAAATACCTTCATATAGTTTATGTTATACTCAATAGTTGCTCATTTGTTACCATTGATTAAGACAACGTGTATTTAGTATCAAAACATAAAACTCCTTATATAAGATATCTTAGTGATCTAAAGCCTAATGATCACTTACATAATTGTTATGTAAGTCCTTACATAGACATAGGTGATCTTTTCATTCAGAATTCTTAAATGAGTTAGTTTTGTGTACATGTCATTGATAAACACTTATTAGTTTTAGGTACCCTTTAAATCATAAGGAAAGAACACGATATGTATTGGTCTAAAAAAATTTAATTAATTTCAAGTCTTAATATAATATTGACTAAAACAATTTAGGAAAAATACTTTTATACAATAGAAATCTCATATTTATAACTTTATAATTTCCCCTACAAAGCATTTTTATCCGATAGACTTTATCTTTACTCTAGATTTATTAATCAAACATTAAATTTATTAATCAAATATAAATAAATATTAAAAATAAAGAAAACCTTTATTAATAATAAATATATTTTACAGGAATAAAATCAGTGTTATGTATAACTAACTGATTGGTTATAGATTATATTCATTAATAGCCTAACGAACAACTTGGTTGTTTACTAGTTTTAGGCCTTCAATAACAAATCATATATGGGCCTCGATCCAATCCCACTAAATTTCCAAGAAGCTTAGCATTGGCACACTTAACAATGTAGTGTTATGACCTCCAAGAGGTTAGTGTGGTGCCTGGTTTTATTTACAATAACTACCACCAATGAAAATACAACTTGCAACTTTTCAATATGATGATAACCTTTCTTTCCATTCATCTATGGATGCCAACCCTTCCCACCAATGATTATGGAGCCTAACCTTCAAATACATCACCAACATGACTTTAACTATATAGTATAGATAATTATTCTCCATCTATCTATCTATCTATCTATCTATCTATCTATCTATCTTGGGTCACTAGGTAATAACACACAAGGCCAAGAAAAAATCATAAAACAACACAACACATGATCATTATAATATACACTTTCTTATATTCGTTGTTAAACATCCTTGCCCTGCTACATATTATTAATTTAAGCATCACAAGGTTCCATATTCTAATAGGAGACATGTTTTAGTAAGAGAGCATGAATCCACTAAGTCTAGATACCTTAACTTAGAAGCAACCATAGAAAGCCTAGACACTTTATCTTAGAATCAATTATGGAAAGCTTAAATTTAATCTAAAGTTCTTATGACTTCATTAGTGGTGTTGTTTATAAGACCTAGACAAAAGTTAGTTCATTCTTATTTCACACCTCGCCCCAAAGTTTTTTCCATGTCTAACAACTTAGAAACACAAGACATGGAAGGGTAACTAGTCTCCCCACTATAGGTACATTAGTTCCTCCAAGTCTTCAATAACTCACCCTTCAAATAAAAATTCTTACTAAAGTTATTTAGCTACATAAAAATAGCTTTGCACTCTTCCACTCCTTTAATTGGTGACAAAACATTGAACTTTGTTATATGGACCACTAAGAACATATAGACAACTTCAATTCCTTGATAAAATATGACATAACGACATAAAAGAAAATAGGCATGAGAATACTCATACTCTAACCCTCTAAAGGAACTGCTCTTACCAAGAAGATCTTTCCTAAGCTATACTCACCATACATGAACTCTAATAGTAAAAAACTAGAGCCTCAACAAGTCTTATCCATATAAGTGGCTACCTAAGATGATATTAATAACAAAAAAAGGTTCTAAGAAAGAATATCACCTTTTTCAAGTAGGAGTTTCTTTATTTTTCTATTAGGAGTAGCACAATAATCTCTCCAAAGATTACATGTTTGTGAAAGAAAACATAAACAACTATAATGAATTTTAGACCTAAAAGAGAAGATATAAAATGTACAAAATAACTTGGGATTTGTAACACAAAACAACAATACTATATGTAAAGTCCTTTTAACAATATTTTATAGATTTACTAGAGCATGATACCATAGCCTGAAGCTTGGCTCCATCATTAACTTTCAGGATCTCAGTACCAAACTCATATCTCGCTTCATCACAAGTATACCAGCTTAAAAAAACATAATTAAGCTCTTCTTCATCACACAATAAGAAGATGAGAGCACTAAAACATATCTTCAAACGCTTAATGAAGAAATGATCAATATGAAGATAAAAGACCAAAGGCATCTCGATTACTTTAGGTCGTGTGTTGCACGCGATAACCACCTTTTCATTTAAATAATATTTTTTATTTATTAAATGACTAGCCCTCATTCAACTTAATAATAACAAAAAAAAATTGCAATGAAAAGACAAAAAAGTCTATGAATGTAAGCTGTTTTTTTTAAGAGATAATTGAGTCATTTTACTATCCTTAAAAAATAAAATGACAAAAAACCCTAGATATCAAATAGTAAAATATGTATAGGTATACATTAAAAATACCTTTGCATTCATGGGCCTTTGCGCTTGTTAATGAGGAATTTAAAATTTCAATTCAATATCTTTGCTTAAAAAAAAAAAGTCACAATACAAGTTGTTGTTGTATACAAAATCCAACTAGAAGATAAAAGTTAAGATCATTTTAGGTCCACATTACTGGATCAACGGTTGCCTTCCACATATTATTTGTTTGATTGCAAATCATGGCCACTCTTGTTTTCTTTACTTGCTAATTGAAATACAAGTTTATGTTATAACTGTGGTTATATATATTTATATAAGATCATTCGTTGTAAAAGTTCCCGGCGTCCATGTTTTCTAGATGCATATTCATTGAGACAATATCTAACATTTTTGTCTTAATGATTGTTTTGGTGCATATGCTGTGTGCTGTCCATTTCAGAAACACTATTTTCAAGAGCAAGAAAGATGGCCTAGCTTGCTAGCTATGGATTACTATGAAATTCCATGGCTTGTGTAACACAATGTTTTTGAATTAGTAGACGCTATTTCCCAACATCCATTACCTCAAGCCAGCAGCCACAACATAGGACAAGGGGGAAGTGAACGTAACAAATAAACTATTATAAAATGTATAACATATATATATAGATTATTCAAATGTTGTGATCTCTATAGTTGCTGCTATGTTCTGCCCCCCTACACACACATATATTTAGGAAAGGTTGGTTAAGGCATAACCTAAGCCATTCTATTATTCTCAACTTAGTATCAGAGGCCTAATAAATTAAAACACTTCCTATCTCCTCTACAATGGACTCTTTAGCCTTCTACAACACCAGCGATGCCGGCTATTTCCCCTACCGTAACACCACTGTCTTCCTCTACCTATCTGTTCTACCGTGGCCATGGCCCACAACTGGTGGTCATGCTCTCTTCAACCCCAACAATACTCCCTTATTGCAGCCCTCTTCTGATGTAGTTTCCGCCGTCTCTATTGTTGCTATTGTCTCCCTCTCTCACACTCACCAAGTCATCTCTCTCAAGTTAACAAATGCCAATTATCTCTATTGACGAACGTAGATGAAGTCATATCTCCTAGGCTAAGGAGTTTTTTGCTTTGTTGGTGTCTTGAACTTCTGCCCCTCTCCACATGTTCTGGCTGCTGGTGGTACCTCTCTTCAAGTAAATTAGTTCTTACTTCATTGGAAACAACATGGCCAACTCATTTTGAGTGCTCTGCTTTCTTCACTATCCATGGAAGATCTATATCTTGTTGTTGACTGCCAAACTTCATGTTTTGTCTGGCACACACTTGAGCAAGCTTTAGCTTACATGTCAAACTTTCACATTATGCAACTTTATGGCTCCCTTCAATATCTTCGACAAAATGATGAATCGGTAACTCAATTTATGCAAAAAGCTAAAGCCTTGTTTGATGAGTTAGTTGCTGCTAGCCAGCCTATTTCGCTAGAGGATTTCAACTTATATGTGTTTTGTGGCCTTTAAGGATAGTTTACGGACTTAGTAACAAGCCTTGTGACCAAGGCCAAACCTCTCCTGTATGCAGATCTTCATAGTCATCTTCTCATGTATGAATTTATTCACAAATCATCCCATCCATTCATGGGGTCTGCTTCCATCAATAATTATTTACTGCCCACAACCAACACACCTCCTTTTGCCTTTATCTCTCAATGTCAGTCTTTTGGAAACTTTGGTTACAATAGAGGCCGTTTCCATGAAGGTTGGTGTCCTAACCAATTTAGCAGCAAAGGTAACCGATCTGCAATGTCTAGACCAGATTTCCGCAGTCTCCACAACTCCTCTACCAGTGACAGCAAACAAGGTAATTGGCAGTGTAGCAGGGAGCATAATCCACGCAGCCAATTGTGCCAAACATTCGCCCATACAGCTCCTCACTACCCTCAACTCCAGCACTGGGGCAATGAACAACAACCTAGTACAAATATGGCATTGCGTAATATCTCCTCAATAGGTACTGCCGATTGGTTTACAGACACTAGTACAAATCAACATGTTACACCCAACCTTCCAACCTTGGCTGCTTCAGAACCATATCTCGGTCATGATAATTTGCATGTTGGTGATGGTAAGGGACTTCCCATATATCATATCAGTCATACAAAAATATATACACCTCATCGTTCTTTCACTTTGTCTAATGTTTTTCATGTTCCTATAATCACAAAATGTTTGCTTTTTGTTTATAAATTTTATCTTGATAACAATGTCTATTTTGAATTTCAACTTTATGTGCTTTATGTCAAGGGTCTCAACACCAATGAAGTCCTTCTCTAAGGTTAGAGTAAAGATTGTCTCTATGCTTTGTCCAGGTCTTCCGTCACGCCAGTTCCTCAAATCTATTGGTCTCCCCTGTATTTCTGCTTTTATTGATTTATGGCATCATCAACTAGGTCATCCTACCTCTCATATTTTTCAATTGTTAGTCTTGAAAAATAAGATTATTTGTAACAACAAATGTCTTAATTTTCAATGTTAAAGTTGTCCATTAGAAAAATCATCGCGTTTATCTTTAGGACCTTTGAGTCACAAAACTTTTGCTCCACTTGAAATAATTTTTAGTGATGTATGGGGTCCTGCTCCCTTTTTTTCTTTGGATGGCTATCATTATTTTGTTATCTTTGTTGATGCATACATAAAATATATATGGTTTTATCCTTTTGTTGCCAAGTCTAATGCTTATTTTATTTTCACCAATTTCTGACTCTTGTTGAATGTCAATTCTCATTAAAAATTTAATCTATTCAAACTGATTGGGGCAGTAAATACCACAAACTATCCACTTTCTTTTAGACCATTAGTATTTATCATCATCTGATTTGTCCTCACACTTATGAACAAAATGGCATAGTAGTATGTCGTCATATGCATGTTGTGGAAACATGACTTACTTTTCCAGGGCAATGTAAAACACCATTCCGGTTTTTGAATTATGCTTTTGAAACCTCGATTTATCTTATAAATCACATGCCTATTCATGTTCTTGCAAATAGATCTATGTTTGATTGTTTGTTTCAACGGTCTCTTAATTATCATTTTTTGCATACTTTTGGTTGTCTTTACTTTCTTTTCTTATGTCCCTATAACAATCATAAATTGGACTTTCATTCCTCTCTATGTGTGTTTTTTGGTTATAGCTCCTTGCACCTTGGTGATCGATGTTTAGACATTGCATCTCAACACATTTATATCTCTCGTCATGCCGCTTTTATGAACATTTGTTTCCATTTGATAATTTTGAACAGATTGCAAAGGTTTCAACTCCTCCCCCCACCTAACTTGCCACTTCTCTCCCCCCAAATCTGCTTCATTCCTAGTTGTTCCCTACCTATATAGCTTTGCAACCCCAATTAGCCCACCTGCCACAACCTCCACCCTTTTGTTTCTTATCATCATATGCATGTTTATCTAACCATTTGGCTGCAGGTTCAGCTTGCAACTCGGTCTCACCTAGCTTCCAGCACGTCCCCTCTACTGGTGTTGCGACAATCTCTAATTCCTCTTTTGCTTCTCCTTATTTGGCCAATGACAACACTACTGTAGATTCTGCCTTTGCTATCAGTCTCATTTTTTGCTGACAACCCTCTACTTGTGGTAAATTCTCTCTCAGCCTCTTCGGCTGGCCTGAATCTTATGGTTGATTTTTCCTTTTATTCGCTACAGCAGGACACCTTATTGCCACCACCTTCTCCTATGTCACCACCCTTGATTAGCAGACATCCTATGATCCTTCGTCCGTGGCAGTTGAAGACAACAAATCTGGTTGCTTCTGCTGTCACTGTTACTGCCTCCCCCAAGGTAATGCACCCTCCCTCTTCTGAACCCCTTTCATTCTCTGATGCTGACAGGTATGCTGTTTGGAATGATGCTATGTGTGATGAGATCAAGGCTTTGCGCTTTAATCACACTTGGTCTTTAGTTCCCTTTCATTATTCGATGAACATTGTTGGTTATAGATGCATGTACCATATCAAACATCGTGTTGATGGCATCATTAACGTTATAAAGCATGTCTCATTGCTAGAGGCTTTACCCAACATGAAGGCATTGATTATTTTGAAACATTCAATCTAGTTATTAAGCAGGCCACCGTCCAATTAGTCTTCTCCATTACGGTTGCGCGCAATTGGAAGATTCATCAACTTGATATTCATAATGCCTTTCTTAATGGAGTTCTTACTAAAAAGGTCTACATGAAACAACCTCCAGCTTTTATCGACTCTACTCTTCTATCTCATGTGTGCAAATTGCACAAGTCGTTGTATGGTTTAAAACAAGCACCAGGGCATGGTACACTCGTCTGAGTGATTTTTTGCTCTTCATTGGTTTTCTTACCTCTAAGGTTGACACCTCTCTATTTATCTTGTTTGATGGAACTAATATATTTTATCTTTTGGTGTATATTGATGATATCCTGCTTACGAGTAGCAACTCTGCAATGCTACATCGCCTAATCCAGTTACTAAAAACTGAATTAAAGCTTTGTGACTTAGGTGCAGTTCACTACTTTCTGGGTATTGAAGTTCAGTCTATAGGTATGAGTTTGATGCTATGTCAGCACAAATATATCCTTGACATCCTCACTTAGGTTGGTATGACTTCCTGCAAACACGTTGATACTTCAGTCTCTCTTTCAAAAGTTAGTGTATTGCCACATAATTCATTCTTTGATCCTACATGATTTCGTCAAATATGGGTGCTCTCCAGTATCTTACCTTTACCCGCCTAGATATATGTTTTATTGTTAATAGAGTCTGTCAATTTATGCATGCTTCTACAGATTTTTATTGGGTTGCCGTTAAGCGTATTCTATGCTACCTTAAAGGTACGACATCTTATGGTTTCCATATCACTAGAGGTTCCTCTTTTGCTCTACATGGTTTTACAGATGCAGATTGGGCTGATAGTATTGATGATCACAAGTCTATAAGTGGCTACCTTGTCTTCTTTGGTTAGATGCTGATTTCATGGAAATTCAGCAAAGTAACGTACAGTTGCTTGCTCCTCTACTGAGGCTAAGTATAAAGCCTTAGCAGATGATACTTCTGAGGTCATCTAACTTTAATATTTGTTAATAGATCTGCAGGTTTCCTCCGTCTATACTCATACCATTTGATGTGATAACATTGACGCCACTTATCTCTTAGCGAATCCTATTTTCCATGCTTGTACTAAGCATGTTGAGGTAGATTATCACTTTGTTTGTGATTGGGTTGCAAAGAAAGAGATTCAGATTCATTTTATCCCCTCTCAAGATCAACTTGCATATGTCTTCACCAACCCGTTTTTTGCAACATCCTTTACTGCTTTTCGTTACAAGCTTCGGGTTAATCTTCCACCCTCAGCTTGAGGGGGCATATTATAGAATCTATAGTGACATGACCAAAAACTTGATGTCTTCTTCCAAGTGCAGGAGTGTTGAAGTAATAAATAACCCGGCAAGACCGGGGTCAAACCATAAGGAGGTTAACTATATAAATTATAAACAACAACAACAACAACAACAACAACAATAATAATAATTAGTAGTAATACTAATACTAATACTAATACTAATACTAATAATAACAATAATAGTAATAGTAGTAGTAGTAATGATATTAATAATAGTAATAGTAATAGTAATAATAAGGAGAACTTTGAGATGTAAGATTGATGTAAGGATTAAACAATAATAAAAACAAATGTCAAGGTTAGAGGATCCACTAATGGTACTTCAAATAAGTATAGTATAAACTCTTATTATTCAATTGGAAACCACATATAAAGGAGGTTCCAATCAGATTACAAATTGTTAACATGATTACATTAGTTATCTTATTCGAATAATGCTAATACTTGTAAATGTTGTCGGGCATTCATGATTATAACTTAAATTAACAATAAATCAAGTTCCTTTTATAGCTTAGGTTTTTGTTATACCATACAGTATGAGTTATGAAAGTGCCAAGTATTTGTTGTACCAAGTGTTATACAACATAAATCTAGATTAACCATTTAACAAGCAAAACATTAAAAGTGAACAAGATAACAAATATAAAATATGTTAGTATCCAACATTAAGGTCCATGTTAAGTTTATATTATACTTATTCTTACACCATTAGTGTAGCCTTTTCACCTTGACATAATAGATTTAGCTAAACATAATGAAAGAAAGAAACATAAATAAACAAGATAAGAATATAATTATACAATTAAAGGAAAGGAAATGAAGAGCATAAACAAGAGATTAATATAACATCAAATAAAACTTAAACATTATAAAATACAAAGAAAGAGAGCAAGAGCATGATCTTGATCTGAACACCAAGATGCCTAAATGCATGGCAAATGCCTCCTTTTATAGGCCAAAATTCGAAACTATTGATTTGATGAATAATTGGTGGCCACATCTTGACTTGGTGAAAATCCTTATCTTCTTGTCTGAATAAAATGTCATTGCTAACATCAGAACTGGAACCACTTGTACACATGAAAGTTCTAGGAAATTCTCTTAGCTTTCTAGGAAAAAACAATTGAGGTCATTTGTACTTCTAGAATTCAAGATATGGGCTGAAAACTGAACAGTGTCCAGGCTGTATCGGACTTCTCCGTTGTTGCTATACTTTGGACTTGAAAACGGCCTTGTTAAATCCTGGCCTCCACATGAAAATTTTAGGCCTATGTCTTACCAAATCTGTGTAAAAATTTGAGATCATTTGACATCCAGAACTTGATATATGACCCAATTACCGAACAGTGTTCCAGTTTGAACTGCACCAACATCTTTTTTCTAAGTTTCACCCTCTCTTTATCTTCACAATTTCAGTAGTTGAATCCATCAATCAATCCTTTGATTTATGTGATAGGCCTGCATTTAAGATGAACATTTACCATATTTTAAGGTATCTTATAGTATCAGACTTGTTATTATAAATCATGCTTTAGTTAAGGAGTTATCGATACTTCAAGTGCAAAATGATGATATAAAACCTTGATAAACATGCACTTTTAAGTACTAATCACACCCCCCAACCATAATGATAACACCCACGGCATAATCACTAGCGTCACACATTATTTCAAAAGGTAATGACCAATCAGGAGGTTGAATGACAGGAGCAGAAGTAAGCATGTTTTTAAGTTTAACAAAGGCTTATTCACAATGTTCAGTCCATTCAAAAATATTATCCTTTGTTAGAAGGTTGCTTAAGGGCTTATATATTACACTAAAATCTTTGATGAACCTTATGTAAAAACCAGTATGTTCTAAGAATGATCTAACATCTTTAACAGATTTTAGTGTTGGTAAGTTGGCAATTAACTCGATTTTAGATTTGTCAACCTCAATTCCTTTCGATGAAACAATGTGACCAAGTACAATCCCGTTTGTTACCATAAAGTGACATTTTTCCCAATTCAGTACAAGATTCTTCTCTTTATACCTGCTCAAAACCTTTTCTAAGTTAGTGAAACAATCATCAAATGAATCACCAAAAATATAAAAATCATCCATAAAAATCTTAAGAAAACGTTCAACCATATCACTGAATATGCTAAGCATGCATCTTTGAAACGTGGCTGGTGCATTATATAATCCAAAAGGCATCCTTCGATATGCAAAAATACCAAATGGACATGTGAAAGTAGTCTTCTCTTGATCTTTCAATGCAATTTCAATTTGATTGTAACATGAATAGCCATCTAGGAAACAATAAAATTCATGACCTGCAACTCTTTCTAGGATTTGATCCATAAAAGGTAAAGGAAAATGATCTTTTCTAGTCATTGAATTAAGTTTCCTATAGTCAATGCACATGCGCCAACCAGTAACAGTCCTCGTTGGAATTAACTCATTTTTCTCATTTGTTATCATAGTGACTCCAGACTTTTTAGGTACAACTTGGGTAGGACTTACCCATTTGCTGTCAAAAATTGGATAAATGATTCCATTAACTAGAAGTTTAATGACTTCATTTTTCACTACTTCTTTCATATTAGGACTAAGCCTTTGTTGCATTTCTCTAGAGGGTCTAGCATTTTCCTCCAAATAAATCCTTTGTGTACAAATCAAGGGGCTAATTCCTTTTATGTCAGCTATGGTCCATCCTAATGCATTTTTGTGTATTTTCAGAGTCTGTAGTAACTTACCTTCTTGAACACTAACCTGGATTTTGCCTAGAAATTGATAAGCTTACTACCAAACCCAGAAATGCATACCAAGCCTCGAAATCAAATATTTTCTATTCACACAAACTACATTGTCATATTCATATACATTTGAATTAAAAAAAATACAACAAGTAATTGATAACATTCATGAAATCTCATTACTTGCAAATAAAAATAGCAACCTTATCCATAAATTTGAATTCAAAAATTATTTTCAAAACATATTTTGGTCATGACCAAAACCTTATAAACCTAGTATTAATGACTTGGCTTATCAATGCATTAACAAAACTAAGACAACAAAAACATTATTGTATCAAAAACTAACTTAACTGGAAGGCTTTTTACTATATCAAAAAAGTCAAAAACATTCTAAAATGTTTCAAAAAACAACATCAAATCATAGAATAACAAACTATAACAAAAACAAAGAACAGGCATCCCTCTACTTTTCAAACAGTTCAAACATATGTTCATACTTGTAACCATAAACACAAATTAAATGACAATTAAAATCAAATCAAGCAGGCTATATAAACTCCACTTTTAGGTTAAAAAAATGTACCTTCAAACCCCTAGAACTATCATTGCCTTTCTTTGTTTTTCTTTGTAAAGTTTTGTTTTCACCAACTTGCGGCCCTTTTAAAAACAAAGAAACCTTTATGCTAGGCTCATAAACATGTGATTACTAATTAAAAGTGTGCTAAGATTGTCATCTCTAAAATATAAAGAAGAAAGGTTAATTTAGCCACACTTCAAGATTCGAGGGACCATGCTATGAATACAATCCTATTGGATTGAAATGACTAGCAGATAATAACTTCACAGTAATAACAACAACAACATGTAAAACCGGATATTGTTTGTCAAGTAATTGTTTATTTTTATATTTTAAAAGTGTTTTTGAAAAAAAAATTATTTTTTTAATTTTTAATTTTTTAGTGTTTTTAGATTGTTTTGATGTGCTATATTAAAAATAATTTTAAAAAATAAAAAATATATTATTTTAATATTTTTAAATTAAAAAACACTTTAAAACAATATATTTTAAATTTAATTTGTGAATAAATCTTGGACCCGATATGTGCTTCGAAAAGTACTAGTGAGTTCCCAGCTATCTTTAACTTTGGCGACTCAAATTCGGATACAGGAGGATTCGTTGCTTCCTTCTCTCCTCTTAATTCTCACCATGGAGAAACTTACTTTCAAATGCCGGCGGGGAGGTTCTCCGATGGAATGGTGCTTATAGATTTCGTCGGTAAGTTTCGAACCTTTAGCTCCAGCTTAGAATAAATTAGTATCATTGCCTAATTTATTAGCGGCCATATGAATAGAAATTGACAAATATTGTGAGATGATAGAACCGGTTCTGACAAATAGAGAGGTCTCTGAAGAAGACATGTATTCTGTTGCGGAAGTGAATTCATCTGTTCCTAACATTGTCAATACATTCTTGACAGATGTTAAGGTAACAAGTTTCTATTCCCTTTTCCTCCCCAACATTTGTACGTAGAATTCAATTTCAAAGTTTACTTTTTTTTTTTTTTTTTTAACCCGGGGTGTCCGAGCCAGCTTGCGCGCACCACAACTAAACCTTGGGCTCACTGAACATCCTGCAAGCCCAGTGAGCATGTAAGACACCGTGGGGGTGACATGCGTACATAAGTGGGGCTTGAACCCTGGTATGGAGAAAGATAACAAGTCCCTTCAACTACTAGACCACAACGCTACGTGTTCAAAGTTTACTTTTCTTAATTGTAATTTATATTGCATGCTAATGTGTACCTCTTTTCCATATATTTTTATAGAAAATAAACTAGATTTTCATTTTTTTTTTAAATGAGCTAGTTTACTGGTTGAGTACCAGCCAACCAATTGGATAAAATGAGTCGGTCAGTACTGGTTTAGAAACAATTAACTGGTTAAGTCAACATAATACTTTTACTATTTATATTATGATGTTTTTTAGTAGTTTATAAATAGACTCGTAATCAGAAATATAACTTAGTAAGTGTAAAGAGGAATACACAAGAGAAAATATATAATAAGATTGTCTTTACTCTCAAATTTTCTTCTTGTTTTTAAGTTTTATTTATTGCTTTGTTGTTCATACAAACCTACCACAGCTATTTTTATTTCAAGAAGTGGTATTAGAACTTGTTTTTTTATTGTTTAACATGGTCAATATAAACTTTCACTTCAATGTCATCAATCAATAAAAAACAAATATATTTGAAATTTGATATAATCATGTGAAAGCTTGACCATATGTTTCCAAGAAGTATCGGAAACGGTCAAAAAGGTCTTTGAGAAGCCTAAAGAAATGTGGAGCAACAATTACAGTAATTAATTGGCTATGGAGGCCTGTATAACTAAAATAGCAGTGCTGGATGTGGAGCAACGATTACAGTAAATGGCACCCAGATAACTGTGGGCTCATGTGATGATCCCTCGGTGCGAGTCGTTTGGGATGGAATTCATTACACCGATGCCGCCAACAAATTTATTTTTGAGCAAATATCTACAGGAGCCTTTTCTGATCCTCCTATTCCTTTGAAGATGGCATGTCCCTGGACTGGGGGTTAATATATAGGTATAAATCTATAGTTCATTATCATATAATCTGGGTGATAAATCTCATTTAAGGATGAATTATTCAATATGCTATGAATTGTACTATTCTCTCTCATAAAAGTAAGAGATTTATGAATTATTTGCATGGCACATTTGTGTTATTGGAAGAGGATGGAATATAACTCCTGACAAATTTAATAATTTCTCTAAAATTAAGTGTTTATATCAAGCAGCCAGCTGGTCTTTTATATATATATATATATATATATATATATATATATATAATGTAGATTTTAAACCAGTATGCGTCTATTTCTATTAATTCTATATTATTTGTTTACATCAGGCAGGCATCCAGTCTTTCTTTATTGGCCTGATGGTGTATCAAGGGACACTACGACAAATACTTATCAACAATTGATTGCAAGAATACGTGGCACGTATATGTATTATAAGCAAATTGAATTAGTTCGATATCTAGTTTATCAGCAATACTATGATTGTCCATGCGATTTCTCATTTGGTTTTTGGGTGTCTACAAGTCTAGTAGGGATTATTAAAGTGTTTTTTAATTTAAAAATACATCAAAATAATATATTTTTTATTTTTTAAAATTATTTTTAATATCAACACATCAAAACAATCTAAAAACACTAAAAATTAAAAAAATAAAAAATTTATTTTTTTTCAAAAAAGCTTTTAAAATATAAAAATAAACTTTACAAAGGAAAGCAAAGAAAGGCGATGATAATGTAGAAACACAAATTTTCTACCAATCAAATTTCGCCATGTGTCATTTTATTCTTTAAAAGAAGGGATAAAATAAAATTGAAATAAATAACACGGAAAATCAATGAGCCTTCATATATTTCTTGGCCAATGAAAAGTTAACACTTGGGATGAGATATTCAAGATATCTTCTCATAAATACAAGATCCCATCAGATATCTCTTCATAAATACAAGATCCCGTCAATAATTATCAACCAATAAAATTATGCCATGTGGCATTGAAAAAGGACCTGAGAGCCCCTATAGATCTCTATAAATAGAGGGTCTCAACCTAAAGGAAGGAGATTTCTGGAGATACAAATTTTCTTCAAGACAAGCTCTTCAAGCAAGAAAGCTCTCTCTCTCTCTCTCTCTTCAAGCAAGGAAGTCTCTCTCAAAGAGTTCTCAAGCCTCCTTCATCTACGCTCGAAGTCTACAAAGAACAAAGCTCTGTTGGATTAAGCCAAAACGCCCCATAAGAGTTCTATAACAACACTTTGAAGACAAATCAAGGTACTCTTCAAAGCATCAAATCACAACATCTCGCTTCACAATACACGCTCAAATACGTGTTCTTGCAAAGCACAAATCTTGGCTTGATTACTTAAATAAATCAAGTCATCATACATCAAATCCAAGGGAAGAATCAAAGGATTGCCATATTCTTTTGAAAGAATATATTACATAGAGATTGTACCCATTCATATATTTAATAAAATCATATATTTGTACACGTGTGCTTGTTTAATTTCAGGTGCACAAAATTGTGTCTACAGATAGTTCTAGGAGTTTGAAGGTACATTTTTTAATGAAAAAGTGGAGTTCATATGGCCTACTTGATTTGATTTTAATTGTCATTTTATTTGTGTTTATATTTATAAGTATGAACATATGTTTGAATTGTTTGAAAAGTAGAGGGATTTTTGATACAATAATGTTTTTGTTGTCTTAGTTTTGTTAATACATTGATAAGCCAAGTTATTAACCTAGGTTTATAAGGTTTTGATCATGACCAAAATATGTTTTGAAAATAATTTTTGAATTCAAATTGTATGGATAAGGTTGCTATTTTTATTTGCCATGAATGTTATCAATTATTTGTTGTATTTTGTTTTGATTCAAATGTATATGAATATGACAATGTGGTTTGTGTGAATAGAAAATATTTGATTTCGAGGCTTGGCATGCATTTCTTGGTTTGGTAGTAAGCTTATCAATTTCTAGGCAAAATCCAAGTTAGTGTTCTTCATGTTATTCATAAGAACATTACTTTACCTATGAGTTTTTGACCTGTTTTATTTTATTTCTTTGCATCTTTACAATTACATGACATCATTCAAAAATAATATAAAAATGTGTTTTATTTGGTATGCATCAACCAAGTCTCTAAAAAAATATTAAAAATCAAAATATATGGTGAGTTTTAGCATTTTTTTATATATGTACAAAAATATCTTTCTGTGTATTTTTTTTATTTAATAATTAGTTTATTAAATCTATGAAAACTTAACTAGTATTTCAAAGTTGAGAATAATGGAATGTGTTAGGTTGTGCCTTAGCCAACCTTTCTGCAGTTACTACAGAACACTGCAGTAACTGTAATGATTACAACATCCTACATTACTTTCCTATTCTGATAGATACATGAGTAACTGTAATGATTACAACATCCTATATTAATTTTCTATTCTATAATATGCCCCCTCAAGCTAAGGGTGGGGGATCAACTCGAAGCTTAAACCGAAAAGCATTAAAGGATGCAACAGGAAGTGGTTTAGTGAAGATATTGGCAAGTTGATCCCGAGAAGGAACAAAATGAATCTGAATTTCTTTCTTGGCAACACGGTCACGAACAAAGTGATAATCCACTTCAACATGCTTAGTACGGGCATGGAAGATAGGATTTGCTAAGAGATAGGTAGCACCAAGATTATCACAACAAATGGTAGGAGCAGAGATTGAGGGAACCTGCAAATCTATTAACAAGTATTGAAGCCAAATGACTTCAGCGGTACCATCAGCAAGGGCTTTATACTCAGCCTCAGTAAAGGAGCGAGCAATAGTGCGTTGCTTGCCGAATTTTCAAGAAATCGGCGTCTGACCAAAAAAGACTAGATAGTCGCCCGTAGACTTGCGATCATCAATACTACTAGCCCAATCTGTATTTGTAAAGCCATGTAGAGAAAAAGAGGAGCCTCGAGTGATATGGAAACCATAAGATGCAGTACCTTTAAGATAACATAAAATACATTTGACAACGGCCCAATGAGAATCTGTAGGAGGAGCATGCATAAACTAATAGACTCTATTAACAGCAAAGCATATATCTGGACGGGTGAAGGTAAGATATTGAAGAGCACCCATGATTTGACAAAATCGTGTAGGATCAGAGAATGAATGATCCAATAATAAAATGACTTTCGAAAGGGAGACTGGAGTATCAACTGGTTTACTGGAAGTCATACCAGCTTGGGTGAGGATGTCAAGAATATATTTATGTTAACGTAGCATTAAACCCATACCAGTAGACTAACTTCAATACCTAGAAAGTAGTGAACATCACCTAAGTCACGAAGCTTGAACTCAGAGCTGAGTAACTGTATAAGGTGATGGAGCATAGCAGAGTTGCTACCCATGAGCAGAATATCATCAACATACACCAGGAGATAAAAGATATTAGTACCATTAGATAAGATAAACAGGGAGGTGTCAACCTTGGAAGATTAGAAACCGAAGGAGAGCAAAAAATCACTTAGACGAGTGTACCATGCTCTTAGTGCCTATTTCAAATCATACAATGATTTGTGCAATTTGCACACATGAGATGGAAGAGAAGAGTCAACGAAACCTAGAGGCTGTTTCATGTAGACCTCTTCAGTAAGAACACCATTGAGGAAGGCATTATGAATATCAAGCTGATGAATCTTCCAATTTCACGAAACCGTGATAGAGAAAACCAATCGGACAGTGGCTTGCTTAATAACTGGATTGAAGGTTTCAGAATAATCAATACCTTCCTGCTGGGTAAAACCTCTAGCAACAAGGCACGCTTTATAGCGCTCAATACTACCATCAACACGACGTTTGATCCAATATACCCATCTACTGCCAACAACATTCATCGAAAGATAAAATGGAACCAAAGACCAAGTGCGATTTTCACGTAAAGCAGCGATCTCATCACACATAACATTATGCCAAATTGCATACCGGTCAGCATCAGAGAATGAAAAAGGCTCAGAAGAGGGAGAATACAGTACCCGTATAGAGGTAGAAGTAGTGGTAGCGAAAGTAACTAGATTAGCTGTCTTCGACTGCCGCGGTCTAAGAGTCATAGGATGTCTGCTGTGTGCTGGTGGAGATGCAGGGGAAGACGGTTGTAGCGAGGAGACCTTTGGCAGCTGATAAGAAGACAAATCAACCATAATTTGCAGACCAGCAGGAGAGGATGATAAAGAAGTAGCCTCAAGCACATGACTGTCAACAGAGGAGGGGCTGGAAGTAGAGATTGAAGTTGTAGGAGTGCTGGCCAGGGAGGACAAAGCAGAGGAGGGACTAGAAAGTGCCCCAGACCATGAGGAAAGGAGACCAATTGACAATCTGAACCTGCATCATAAGGTTAGATAAACAAGCATGGGATGATGGCCAAGGGATGGGTGGAGGCTGTGGTCGGGTGGCTGTTTGGAGTGGTAGAGCGGAGTGTTGTGGGCTGTTTGGGTGGCCGGTGAAAGTGGGTGGCGGTGGGTGGTTTAACAAATTTGGGAGGGTGACAGTAGCGGGTGGGGTGGGGGTTATGGTGGAGACCTTTGCAATCTGTTCAGAATTATTAAATGGAAACACATGTTCATGGAAGCGAACATGACGGGAAATATAAATACGGTGAGATGCAATGTCAAGACATCGATAACCAAGATGTGAGGAACTATATCCAAAAATCAAATATGGAGAGGAACGAAAATCCAATTTATGATTATTATATGGATGTAGAAAAGGAAAACAGAGACACCCAAAGGTACGCAAAAAATGATAATCAGGAGACCGTTGAAATAAACAATCAAACAAAGATCGATGGGAAAGAACAGGAGTAGACATGCGATTTATAAGATAAACAAAGGTTTCAAAAGCATAATTCCATAATCGAAAAGGTGCTTTACATTGCTCTAAAAGAGTAAGACCTGTTTCCACAACATGCCTATGACGATGCTCTACTTTTCCATTTTGTTCATGAGTGTGGGGACAAATCAGACGATGATGAATACCAATGGTCAGAAAAAATATGGATAGTTTTTGATATTCACCGCCCCAATCAGTTTGAACAAATTTTATTTTTAATGAAAATTGATGTTCAACAAGAGTCTGAAATTGATGAAAAACAGAGTAAACATCAGACTTGGCAATGAGAGGATAATACCATACATATTTAGTATAAGAATCAACAAAGATAACAAAATAACAATAGCCATCTGAAGAAGAAAAAGGAGCAGGGCCCCACACATCACTAAAAATTAATTCAAGTGGAGCGAAAGTTTTGTGACTCGTAGGTCCTAAGGACAAACGCGATGATTTTTCTAAAGGACAACTTTGACATTGAAAATTAAGATGTTTGTTGTTACAAATGATCTTATTTTTCGAGATTAACATTTGAAAAATACGTGAAGTAGGATGACCTAGTCGACGATGCCATAAATCGACAGAGGCAGAAGTGTAGGGAGACCAATAGGCTTGAGGAACTGATATGACGGAAGACTTGGTCAGGGCATAGAGACCATCTTTACTCTAACTTGAGAGAAGGACTTCATGAGTGTTGAAATCCTTGACATAAAACACACGAGGGTGAAATTCAAAATAAATATTATTATCAAGATAAACTTTCTGAACAGAGAGCAGAGGTTTCGTTATTACAGGAACATGAAGAACATTAGATAAGGTGAAAGAATGATGTGGTGTATATATTTTTGTATGACCAAGATGAGATATAGGAAGGCCCTTACCATCACCAACATGCAAATTATCATTACCAAGATACGGTTCTGAAGTGGTCAAGGTGGCAAGATCAGGTGTGACACGTTGATTAGCATCGATACTCGGAAACCAATCAATAGAACCAGTTGAGGAGAGATTGCGCTGCACCAGGTTGGCAGTAGGCTGTTGGCCATAACCTCGCTTCTGGAATTGAGGGCCATGAGGAGCTGTATGGCCGAAATTCTAACACAGTTGGCAGCGTGGATTCTGCCCCCTATTGCAGCCAAGAGCCTTGCCTATTTCACCAAAGGAGGAGTTTTGGAAGCTGCGGTGATCAGGTCTAGAGCTAGCAAATCGGTTGCCTCTGCTGTTGGACTGGTTGGGACTCCAGCCACCGTTGAAGCGGCCCCTGCTGTGGCCATAATTGCCAAAAGTCTGGCACTGCACAACAAGAGCAGAAGATGGAATGCTAGGTATGGGCAGCAGAGGAACATGTATGGCAGCAGAAGATTTGTGAAGAAATTCATGTGTGATGAGATGGCAGAAGATTTGGTATCAGAGCTTAGCTCCATTAATCAGGTTATATCCTTCTGAAATTTTCATTTCTTGTTATTTCCAAAAAAATAAATTGCATAAATTGAAACTAGGTTTTTAAACTCTCCCCGAAGACCACGTATAAATTAAAATCTTCAAGCGAAATTGGCCGACCAACAGCGGCCAATTCATCAAATGAGGCCTTTGCTTTTTGCATAAATTGAGTTACTAATTCATCACCTTGTTGAAGATCTTGAAGAGAGCCGTGAAGTTGCATAATACGAGAGTTGGAGGTGGAAGCGAGAGCTCGCTTAAGAGTGCCCCAAGCTGAACAAGAACTTTGACAGCCAACAACAAGATGCAAAACTTCCATAGATAGGGAGGAAAGAAGAGCACTTAGAATGAGTTGGTCTTGTTGTTTCCATGTTTGAAAAAGTGGATTTACCTGAAGAGAGATACCATCATGGGCAAGAACATGTGTTGATGGACATGTATTGGAGCCATCAACAAAACCAAAAACTCCTTGGCCTAGGAGATAAGGCAGCATCTGCATGCACCAATATAAATAAATGGTGTTTGTTAATTTAAGGAAGATGACTTGATGAGTGTGAGAAAGGGAGATATGCTTGTGGCAGTAGAGGCAGCAGACGTGGGCTGTAAGAGGAGGCGTTCACCAGCCATGGCAGAGGGGAATCCAGGTGGTGACGCAACAAAGAAAAGCAGAGGAGGCGCTGCAAGAAAAGAGGGTTGCACTGCCAGAGAAGAAGAAAGCTGGATTGCTAGTGCTGTAGAATTTGAAGATGTATGTGGCGGTTGTTCCATTGAAGAAGGGAGGCTGGGAGAAAAGTAGGTTTAATTTATTTTAGGGTTTTGTGGCTCTGATATCAAGTTGAGAATAATAGAATGTGTTAGGTTGTGCCTTAGCCAACCTTCCTATTTATATAGCGGCAACAGAACACTGCAGTAACTGTAATGATTACAACATCTTATATTACTTTCCTATTCTGATAAATACATGAGTAACTGTAATGATTACAACGTCCTATATTAATTTCCTATTATATAATATTCAGTAACCTTAAAAATTTTAATTCATGAAAATTGTTGGTCAACACCCAGGTATAAATGTTGGACTTACAGGTAGACTAATATAAATACTAGGAGTTGACTAGAAAAATTTCAGAATTATTTTTAGATATTCACTAATTTTAATTAAAAGTATTTTTCACTACAATATATGAATTGTGGAAAACTCTTTTGCCTTCTAGGATAAATGAACCCTATTATGGCATCTATATGGACCCTTTATATATGAATTTATTTGGTTAAATGAACTCAATATTAATTCAAAACATCAGATTTATTCATAATTATCTCTATCCATAGACTGACCATTGATTAAAAACCCATTAAAACCTTTAAATATATGAAAACCATACAATGCAACCTACCTCATGTTAGGTATGCTAGGATGCTAATATATTTTCTAGTCACAACTAGTCATTTACTTTATAATTTTTTATAAAATCAATATATCTGAATCTTCTACTAACCCTGAACCAAATAATTAGATAGCAATTCTTGATGCTGCTCACTCATATGCAACCTTCTATATAAGATAATTTATTAATTTTAAATTTAATAATCTCTTAGTCAACCGTGTTGAGTGAGAGACACGAACGTCGGTGCATGAATTAATCTTCCTACTGCACATGCCGAAACAATGACGCTCGTGTAGAAAATGACCATAAGTCTAGGTTTGAAAGGTCTTACATGACTGCGAAATGTTGGTATAAATAAACCATAGATATAACATTGCTGCATAAATTAATCTTCCCCTCTCTACCTGCTCTCATCTCAAAATTGCTTGCGGGGTTCTCTACGAGTAGCTTATCCATGACAAATATCTCTTCTTTTTGCCTTGTTTTTTCCACTTTGCTTACCATCTTTAACCCGATATCTGCTTTGAAGAGTTGTGAGTTCCCAGCTATCTTTAACTTTGGTGACTCAAATTCGGATACAGGAGGATTCGTTGCTTCCTTCCCTCCTCTTAATCCTCCCTATGGAGAAACTTACTTTCGAATGCCGGCGGGGAGGTTCTCCGATGGAAGGCTGATTATAGATTTCGTCGGTAAGTTTCGAACCTTTAGTTCCAGCTTGGAATAAATTAGTATCATTGCCTAATTTATTAGTGGCTATGAACCGACTCTGACAAATCTTGTGAGATGATAGAACCGACTCTGACAAATAGATAGGTCTCTGAATAAGACATAGCAAGCGATCAGCCTCTCTTCTAAGAAACCTTTTACGTCTGTAAAGGACAAGGAGGTGGGACGAGCTTTTTTCTTTTCTTTTAAATTTTGATTTTTTTATTATTATTAAAAATTATTTTTTATATATTATGATATTAATATATTTTTAAATAAAAAATATTTTATATCAGAATTAGTATCACAATTCCAAATAATCTGATAACTTTGCAACCCCGGTATAACATGTGTTGTTTGTTGATATGTATTGAAGACTTTGGTGGAGTTTAGTTGACTCGTAATTATTATTATTTCTTTGAGAATTTAATTATTAAAAATTTATGAGAATTCACTGTATCACTTAGGAGTGTTCACGGTTCGGTTCGGTTCGGTTTAGACTAAAAAAACCAACCGAACCGAATTTCATTATTTTGGAGAAATATTAACCGAACCGGACCGAAAACCGATTCAAACCGAGCCGGTCCGGTTCGGTTAAATCCGGTTTTTTTTGGAAAAAACCGGGAAACCTAATCCCTTCATTAAATCCAGACATTTCCTTGTTTAATCTTCTCAAAATTCATAAAACAAGCTCGATTGAATAACTTGTAGGAGGAAGAGAAAAGAAGGATCAGATTGCCTGTAAGGAAAACTCTACTTGTATGAAATTAGCAATGATAACAAAGATAGGATGGATCAGACTGCAATTTAGAGATTCGATGATTCATGTAAACATAGCCAGAGAAATACAAAATCATATTGTAGCTAGCTTGTAAAATCACTTGACATGATACACATCTCAAAAGAGGTAAATTCTAGATACTTTTTTTCCAATGGCAGGAAGGCAATGCCTTCGATTGAACCAAAGAAATTAATGTGTTTTAGCTCCTCGATGCATGTACAGAGCATGCTCAGTAGATTTGTCCTATCGGCAAAAGAACTTCCAGTCCCACGACAATGAATGATGATCTTCAAAAACCAAAATTGATAACATGGAAAGAAATATTTTGATCTGGAACATCTCCGAGGACTGTCGCCGCCTACGCTGATTACAATCTGGGTTTTCATCTTTGCCACGCTGAAAGAGGAGAAGAGGGAGAAGAGGGAGGATGTAAATTGAAGGAAGAGACAGATACAAAAGGGAGAAGAGGAAGGATGCAAGAAGAGAGTCAAGAGACAGATACGGAAAGGAGAAGAGGAATGATGAAAATTGAAGGTGAAGCCGTGAAGGGCATCTGTGAAGAGACAGATGCGGAAGGGAGAAGATGATGTCTTTGGCTCTTTGCTCTTTGGTGTGGGCGGCGACTTTAGTTTAGAATTGAATTAGGGTTAGGCACTTAGGCATACTTATTTATACTATCGGTTCGGTTCACCGGTTTAAGCGGTCAAACCGGAACCGAATCGAACCGGTCAAATTTTATGGTTTTAAAATCGGTTTAATCGGTTTTCTATCTCGGTTCGGTTTTTTCGGTTAATTTTTCATCGGTTTTCTCGGTTTTTTCGGTTAATCGGTTTTTTTGAACACCCCTAGTATCACTTACACTTATTTTTCGTGAGTAGTCCCAACTGCCATTTACAAAAGACTATAATTTGAGACTTGCAAGAGTAATATTCATTTATTTTCATCTTCTTTTTTTTTTCTGGAGTTGTTAACAAAAATGTAAAAAAATCATTTTAATTTAAAATTTTAAGTTATTAGATGATTATTCAAGATTTAAAATATGTTGAAATTCACCACTATCTTGTATTTAATTTTATTAAATAAATAAAAATAATGAGATTTTAACTTGTAATTATTTGCTAAATAATATTTTGATATTATATTAAAGAATTATTTTAATCTAAAAGTGTCCAAAATTTAATTTAGAAAAATAATGTTTTACTGACAATTGAATCTATATATATTGTGATGTATCAGCAAAGAGTTTGAATCTCTCATTTCTTAGTGCTTACCTCGACTCTCTGGGGACCAACTTCACTGTCGGAGCAAATTTTGCCACAGCATCATCCACCATTACATTGCCAGCTAGGATTATACCGGCCAATAATGGATTCAGTCCATTCTACTTTCTAGTGCAATATAATCAATTCGAGCAGTTAAAGGCCAGATCACAATTGATTAGGAAACAAGGTAAGCATTAATTAATTAATTAATCTTCTTATCTGGAATTTTGATCTTCAACTAATTAAGATATAATTGGCAATAAATTGAATTTCTCGTTAAGCCATGATCTATTTGTACGTAGGAGGAGTATTTGCACGATTGATGCCCAAGAAGGAATATTTTCAAAAAGCTTTATACACATTCGATATTGGTCAAAATGATCTTGGAGCTGGATTTTTCGGAAATAAGTCTGTTGAGGAAGTGAATGCATCTGTTCCTATCATTGTCAACACATTCTTGACAGATGTTAAGGTAACAAGTTTCTATTACCTTTTCCTCCCCAACATCTGTTATTCTGAATTTTTGTACGTAGAATTCACTTTCAAAGTTTACTTTTCTTAATAGTAATTTAGTGTATGCTGATATAAACCCCTTTTCCAGGTATTTTTATTAAAAATAAACTAGGTTTTGATTTTCTAACAAATAAAGAAATCAATCTACCGGTTAAATACCAGTCGACCAAATGGATTAAATAAATCGGTAATAAATTGGTTTAAAAATAGTCATTTGATTAAGCCGGTAGAATATATTTACTGTTTAGATTATGATTTTTTAATATTTTAATTTCTTATTTGTCTAGAACTTGAAGTCTATAAATAGACTTGTAATCAGACTCATAATTCAATAAATATAAAGAGAAATACACAAGAGAAAATGCTTAATAAGATTGTCTTTTCTCTTATATTCTTCTTATTCTTAAGTTTTGCTTATTGTTTTGTTGTTCATAAAAACCTACCACATTTATTTTTTTTTCAACAAGTGGTATTAGAGTTTTTTTTATTGTTTAACATGGTCAATATAAACTTTTCATTTCAATGTTCTCATTCAATAAAATACAATTATATATGAAATTCGATGTATTCATGTTAAAGCATGACTATATTCCTAAGAAGTGTGGGAAGCAGTTGAAAAGGTATTTGAGAAGCCTAAAGAAAGGGAAATGTGAACTTTGGCCTAAAAAATGACTGTAAAAAGTGTGAAAAAATTATCAACATGCATTCACAATCATCCACCAATGTTGAGATCACTCTACTTTTGCAATCATTTTATCGCTTAGAAATATTATATATATCTAAAACATCAGAGTTACTTTGATGCAGAGCATATACAATTCGGGAGCTAGATCATTCTGGATTCACAATACAGGACCGATTGGTTGTCTTGGTTATATTTTAGCCAATTTTCCTTCTGCTGAAAAAGACAGCGTTGGTTGCGCAAAGTCTTACAATGAAGTAGCTCAATACTTTAATTATGAGTTGAAAGAGACCGTACTTCACCTCCGGAGGGTTTTTCCTTCAGCAGCATTCACATACGTAGATGTCTATTCTGTGAAGTATTCTTTATTCAGCGAACCCAAAAAACATGGTATGTAAAACCCTATATTTTACTCTTATTTATTTTTAAAAATTGTTCATATTTAATGTGGTTTCGTTTCATATTGTAGGATTTGAGCTTCCACTTGTAGCATGTTGTGGCTCTGGAGGCATGTATAACTACAATAGCAGTGCTGGATGTGGAGCAACAATTACTGTAAATGGCACCCAGATAACCGTGGGCTCATGTGATGATCCCTCGGTGCGAGTCGTTTGGGATGGAATTCATTACACCGATGCCGCCAACAAATTTGTTTTTGAGCAAATATCTACTGGAGCCTTTTCTGATCCTCCTATTCCTTTGAAGATGGCATGTCACAGGACTGTGGGTTAATCCGTTAATATATAGGTATAAATCTATAGTTCATTATCATATAATCTAGGTGATAAATCTCAATAAGGGAGGAATTATACAATATGCTATGAATTGTACTATTCTCTCTCATAAAAATAAGAGATTTATGAATTATTTTCTTGGTACATTTGTGTTCTTGGAAGAGGATGGAATACAACTCCTGACAAATTTAATAATTTCTCTTCATTAAGTGTTTACATCAGGTAGGCATCCAGGCTTTTTTTTTTTTTTTAGTTTAACGTGGGTATCTGGACCAGCTTACGCACACCTTGACTAATCCCACAGGCCCTAAAGTTAACGACCATGTAAGCCTCCAGTGGCCATCATATGAGCAACCTAGGGCTTGAACCTGAGACCACAGAGGGAGCAAACCTCTTGGTCCCAAGCTTTTACCACTGGACCACCACCTAGATGGTTGGCATCCAGGCTTTCTTTCTTTTTTTTTGGTAACCCGGGGTGTCCGGGCCAGCTTGCGTGCACCACAACTAATCCTCGGGCTCACTGAACATCCTGCAAGCTCAGTGAGCATGTAAGGCACCGCAAGGGTGACAGACGTACACAAGTGGGGCTTGAACCATGGTGTGGAGGAAGGGAACAAGTCCCTTCAACCACCAGGCTTTCTTGATTGGCCTGATGGTGTATTAAGGGACACTATCATAGTACTTATCAACAATTGATTACAAGAATATGTGACACGTATATGTATTATAAGCAAATTGAATTAGTACGATATCTAGTTTATCAGCAATACTATGATTGTCCATGCATTGATTTCTCATTTGGTTTTTCAGTGTTTAGAAGTGTAGTAGAGATTACTTTTCAAAGTGTTTTTCGTTTAAAAATATATCAAAATAATATATTTTTTATTTTTTAAAATTATTTTTAATATCAGCACATCAAAACAATTTAAAAACATTAAAAAAATAATAATTTAAAGTAAAAAAATATATAAAAAAAATTCAAAAATACTTTTAAACACAAAAATAAACAATTACTTCACAAACAATATCCAATGGTATATGTTGTTGTGATTATTTATGTGAAGTTAGTCATTTCAATTTAAGAGGATTGTATTCATAGCATGGTCCCTCAAATCTTGAGGAGTGGCTAAATTAACCTTTCTTCTTTATATTTTTTAGGGATGACAATCTTAGCGCACTTTTAATTAGTAATCACATGTTTATGAGCTTAGCATAAAGGTTTTTTTTTTTATTATTTTTAAAAGGACTGTAAGTTTGTGAAAACAAAACTTTACAAAGAAAAGCAAAGAAAGGCTGTGGTAGTTCTAAGAGTTTGAAGGTATATTTTTTTAACCTAAAAGTAGAGTCCATATAGCCTATTTGATTTGATTTTAATTGTCATTTTATTTGTGTTTATGTTTACAAGTATGAACATATGTTTGAACTGTATGAAAAGTAGAGGGATGCTTGTTCTTTTTTTTTTTTGTTATAGTTTTTTATTTTTTTATTTTTAAAAGGACTGTAAGTTTGTGAAAACAAAACTTTACAAAGAAAAGCAAAGAAAGGTTGTGGTAGTTCTAAGAGTGTGAAGGTATATTTTTTTAACCTAAAAGTAGAGTCCATATAGCCTATTTGATTTGATTTTAATTGTCATTTTATTTGTGTTTATGTTTACAAGTATGAACATATGTTTGAACTGTATGAAAAGTAGAGGGATGCTTGTTCTTTTTTTTTTTTTGTTATAGTTTTTTATTCTATGATTTGATGTTGTAGTTAAGTTAGTTTTTGATGCAATAATTTTTTTGTTGTCTTAGTTTTGTTAATCCATTTATAAGCCAAGTAATTAATCCTAGGTTTACAAGGTTTTGGTCATAACCAAAATATGTTTTGAAAATAATTTTTGAATTCAAATTGCATGGATAAGGTTGCTATTTTTATTTGCTAGTAATGTGATTTCATGAATGTTATCCATGATTTGTTGTTTTTTGTTTTGATTCAAATATATATGAATATGACAATGTGGTTTGTGTGAATAGAAAATATTTGATTTCGAGGCTTAGTATGTATTTCAGGGTTTAGTAGTAGGCTTATCAATTTCTAAGCAAAATCTAGGTTAGTGCTCTTCATGTTCTTCCTAAGAACATTACTTTACCTACGAGTTTTTGACCTGTTTTATTTCATTTCTTTGCATTTTCACAATTGTATGACATTATTCAAAAATAATATAAAAATGTGTTTTATTTGGTGTACATGCGGCCAAGTCTCTAAAAAAAATATTAAAATTTGAAATATATGATGAGTTTTAGCATTTTTTTTTATATGTACAAAAATATCTTTGCATGCATTTTTGGATTTAATAATTAGTTTATTAAATCCATGAGAACTTGACCAGTATATCAATAACCCTAAAAATTTTAATTCATGAAAATTATTGGTCAACACCCTAGTATAAATGTTGGACTTATAGGTAGACTGATATTTAAATACTAGGAGTTGACTAGAAAAATTTCAGAATTATTTTTAGATATTCATTAATTTTAATTGTAAGTATTTTTCACCACAATATATAAATTGTGGAAAACTCTTTCGCCTTCCAGGATAGATGAACCCTACTAGGGCACCTATATGGATCCTTTATATAAGAATTTATCTGGTCATATGAGCTCATTAGTGTTAAAGTAAATTAAGATCAAACACAAAAAGAAGGCTAGAATTTTGAATAATCTGTATATTATGAGTGCATAGTCTTAACTTAAATACAAATAAAGTATATATAGGTTAAAATAAAAGTACTATTATACCCTTGATAAATAAGACTACATAAATATTATTTAACATCTCCCCTCAAACTCATGATGCGGCAGCTATAAGCATCGAGAGTTTGCCAACTAGAAAATGAAAATGAGAGATGGAATGCGCCTTGGTAAAGAAATCTGCAATCTGCAAGGAAGAAGGAACAAAAGGCAAAGCAATGGGGCCATGCTTGAGATAATGACAAGTAAGATGACAATCAATCTTAATGTGCTTAGTTCACTCATGAAAAACCAAGTTGTGAGCAATCTGAATAGAACTCTGGTTGTCACAATACATAGGAGTAAGATGAGAAAAGGAAACTCCCATATCAGTAAGTAACCAACATAATCAAACAATCTCTTTAGTAGTAGATGCCATGGCATGATATTATGCTTCGGTGGATGATTGAGAAACAATAGATTGTTTCTTGCTCTTTCAAGAAATAAGAGAATCACCTAAAAAGTTACAGAACCCGATAACAAACTTGCGATCTGTGTGATCACTACCATGATCAACATCAGAGTATGCACGCAACTTCAAGGAAGAGGTGGGTGAAAGTAAAAGACTCTAAAAAACTATACCCTGAAGATATCGCAAAATACGAAGAACAACTACCTAGTGAACAGTAGTAGGAGAAGTAACAAATTAACTAACAGCATGAACATCATATGCAATATCTAGACGAGTAATGATGAGTTATACCAAACTCCCAACAATAGTGCGGTATAAAGTAGGATCTATCAAAGATAACCCATCAGAAGAAGAGTACCTTGCATTAACCTCAATAAGAGTATCTACAGTCTTATTATCAGTAAGTCTAGCCCGCTCAAGAATATCTGCAACATATTTTGATTGAGAAAAAAGGTAACCTCTAGATGAGTATGCTACCTCAATACCCAGAAAATATTGAAGATAACCCAAATCCTTCATTCCAAATCGTCTAGCCAACTCTTTCCTCAAAACTGAAATACCATCAATGTCATCACTAGTAATAATCATGTCATCAACATATAAAGACAAAATGATACAACCTGCATCAGTGCACTTAATAAAAAGAGCAGAATCATAATTGCTAGAAATAAAGCCAAGAGACAAGATCACAATAGAGAATTTATTAAACCAAGCACGAGGTGCTTGTTTGAGACCATATAATGCTTTCTTAAACTTACAAACATATCCAGAGTCATGTGAAATACCAGGAGGGGGTGCCATATAAACTTCTTCTTGAATATCTCCATTCAAGAAGGCATTTTTAACATCAAGCTAAGAAATATGCCATTAATGAATCGAAGCTACGATAATAAGAGTACAAATAGTAGTCATTTTTTCAACCAGGGCAAATGTCTTCTCATAGTCCATACCATACTATTGAGAGTATCCTTTTGCAACCAGCCTAGCTATGTATCGCT
The DNA here is from genome assembly GCA_018804465.1 of Populus tomentosa. NCBI lineage: Eukaryota > Viridiplantae > Streptophyta > Magnoliopsida > Malpighiales > Salicaceae > Populus > Populus tomentosa. Next base: position 40,008 of record JAAWWB010000463.1, read on the forward strand.
CAATAGACCCATCAGAATTAGTCTTGATCTTATGCACCCAACGACAACCAACAACACTCTTACCAGGAGGTAGAGGAACCAGATCCCAAGTATTTGTCTTATGCAAAGCAGAAAGTTCATCATTCATAGTTTACTGCCAAAGTGAATTAAGAATTGTCTTTTTATAAGAAGAGGGCTCAAAGAGACAATGAATAGAAGCTAAAAATGAAGTAAATGATGAAGAATAACAAGCATAAGCAAAATCTAGTAGTTTTATGGACTTACGAATACGGATGGAATGGCGTGGAGGTAGATCCACAATCTCAGATGAAGCTTGAGGGGTTGTAGATGAGAATGGAGCTTTAGGTGTGCAAAAGAGTAAAGTACCAGTACCTGCAGAGTTATGAGTACAAATTGATCAAACATGGGGAGATGTATCATTACCAGAATCCTCAGAAAAGGAATGTATACGAATAAGATCAGATTTGGTTAGGCTGTGAGTATTGGATGGAATAGAAAAGAAAGGTATATGCTCAAGGAAGACAATATGACGAGACATATAAAGTTTATGTGTTATTGGATCAAAACAACGATAACCCTTTTTACCTTCACCATAACCCAAAAAGACACAAATAGCAGATCAAAAGGATAGCTTACTTTGTTCTACATGAGGATGAAGAACAAACAAGTACAACCAAAGACTCTAAATGAGGAATAATTAGTGACATACCCATTTAAGTTTTTAAAAGGAGATTGAATCGAACTATGAGAAGATGGAATTGTATTAATCAAACTTATAGCAGTAAGAATAGCTTCTCCCCAAACTCACTAGGAACAAAAGCAGACAACAAGAGAGAACGAGCAGTTTCGACAATATGTATATGTTTTCTTTCAGCAACACCATTTTGCTCAAAAGTATCTGTACATGAAGTTTGGTGGATGGTTCCATCTAAAACAAGCAATTGGCATAATTTATTAGAGGTGTATTCCCATCCAAAGCACACCTAAAGCATTTGATCACAGCAAAATGTTGAGTTTTGATAAGAGCTCAAAAAATTGCATATATCTCAAAGAATTCAAAATGATGTTTCATTAAATAAACCCAACAATGAGTATGATCATCAATAAAAGAGATATAATATCAAGACCATCCTTTTATGGCAACAGGAGAAAGTCCCCATACATTAGAATGAATCAAATCAAATGGTGAAGAAGAAATAGAAATACTTCAATTAAAAGGTGTTGCACGTCCCCCGCGCGGCATCCGATGATGATTTTTCATTTATTTTGCTTGATTGGTTCTTTGGAGTCGCCACCTAGTATTTTTTTCACTAAGGACCTTAACTGGTGTTTCAAAGATTCTAAGGCAAGGGACTGGTTGCGTAAAGGGAAGGTATTAGCATCCCTAGTACGCCTTACTTAAGGTAAGTTGCTCAATTCAAAACAAATCTAAACACATAATATACCATTCAGAAATTACAAAATAGACCCCCAAATATTCTGGAATTGCAGAGGAACACTTTTAGGAATGCAGAAACAGTGGCGGCGCGTCTACTCCATGCGCCACTAGAAAAAAAAACAACAAAAGAGATCTGTAATGGCTTCCTTTTCTCTACATTTCCCTCGCCGATGGTGAAGATCACTGTCACCTGCAATAAAGTAAAACGCACAAATAGCAGTTGATTTGAAGTTTTTTTTCTTTGTTTTTTCTTTGTTTTTTTATTTCTCTTCTTCACCGTTTTAGATCAGCTTTCCTCTCTACAGATTTGTTCTTTTCTTTTTCTTTCACATTCATCTCTATTTCAAATGGCAGCAAGACTAAGGGGTCGCCGGTGACTAAGCTTCTATCGGGTCTGGCGAGTGCTAGATGAAAAAGGCGTTAATACGGCTGACGATGAAGACCGTGGGCCTGTGGCCGCTGAAGCTGCTATGGTCGGCGCGATCTGAAGAGAAGGAACACTAGAGGTTGGTGTTCATAGTGTGTATGGAGAAGAGTTGGGGATGGCTGAGCCACAGAGAGGGAAGGCTTGGTGATGGTGGGCTAGGGGTAAGAGGAGGAAAATCTGGTCTGATTACAAAGGCAGAGGGACGTGGCTCGTGGTCGGCGAGTTTGTGGGTGATGCTAACATGGAAAAAGGGGAAAGAGAAAGGGAGGACCTGTTGGTTGGGAGCAGATTGAGGAGCTCTGGTTTGTTTATGGTGAGAGGGAGGGGAGATCTCGTGAGGGAGAGCAAGATGTGGCTATTGTGGCTTGGAGAGGGAAATGCATAAGGGAGCAGAGGTTAGGAAAGGTCTGTGTAAAATGGGTGGGACGGTGGTCTCTGTTTTTTTGTAAAGGAAAGGGGCAACCGGTGTGAAAAAATAAAATCAAAGGCTAACGGTGGGGCCGCAACTTGGTTTCGACTTGGAGAAAATATTAGGTTTAGGTTTTTTTGTAGTTGCCCTTAATTTCTCTCTTTAAAAATAGTTTTATGTAAATTTTCTCCTCTCTTTTTATTATGGTTGCAGGTTCACTTATATAGAAAATCTCTACACGTGTTATTCAAGAAAATATTGCAATAATTATTGCAGAGATTGTCTTATATAATTAGCACCAACAAATCCTATATACATGGTATTCTATATTGTAGAGATTGTCTTCCATAACCAGCGCGAATCAAATCATATATCTATGGTATTTTATATTGCAGTAATTATATATGATTCAGTAATTATCTTCTTGACATATTGCTTCATTAATATTAGCCCTGATGATCTATGTTATCGCCACATGTAAACCTTTATTTTTATTTTTTTTGAAAATTTATCAAAACATGGGTAAAAAATTGGGTAACAACAGATGCCCCATCTTTACAATGTTTACTAAGCAAAACTTCTCAATATTTTGCATAGTAAGTTTGCAAAGAAAAAAAAAAAGTTTTCCTTACTTGCTGAGTGATCCACTCATCCAAGGACTTCACTTTTTTAAATAAAATGGTCTTGTTATCATAGGTGACCTACCCCTTTTTTTTTAAAAAAAGAAATAAATTTGTCTATTCTCATGAGCGACCTACCTACACACACTTAAACCTGGTCTATTTTCAAGGGCGATCTACCCACATACTCACACTGGTCTATTTTCATAGGCGACCTACCCTTTTGATTGGGTTAACCTAAAATCCCATCTAACGATCTTTTTTAACCCAAAGCAAAGTCGGTGTGTAACTCGGTCAACCTGAAATCCCATTTGGCGATTCCCTTTAACCAAAGCTAAACTCTATGTAGTTGGGTTAGCCTGAGATCCCATCTAGAGATCTCCTTTAATCCTAAGCAAAGTCAGTGTGTAACTCGGTTAACCTGAAATCCCATCTGACAATTCCCTTTAACCAAATCTAAACTCTATGTGATTGGGTTAACCTGAGATCTCATCTGGCGATCTCCTTTAATCTTAAGCAAAGTCAGTGTGTAGCTCGATTAACCTGAAATCCCATCTGACGATTTCCTTTAACCAAAGCTAAACTCTATGTGTGGTTGGGTTAGCCTGAGATCCCATGTGGCGATCTCCTTTAATCCTAGGCAAATTCGATGTGTAGCTCGGTTAATCTAAAATTTCATCTGGCAATTTTCATTAACCAAAGCTAAACTCTGTGTGGTTAGGTTAACCTAAGATCTCATCTGGCGATCTCCTTTAATCCTAAGCAAAGTCGGTGTATAGTTTGGTTAACCTGAAATCTCATCTGACGATTCCTTTTAACCAAGGCTAAACTCTATGTGTAGTTGGGTTAGCCTAAAATCCCATGTGGTGATCTCCTTTAATCCTAGGCAAAGTCGGTATGTAGCTCGGTTAATCTGAAATCCCATCTGGCAATTCCCTTTAACCAAAGCAAAACTCTATGTGGTTGGGTTAACCTAAGATCCCATCTGGCAATCTCCTTTAATCCTGAGCAAAGTTGGTGTGTAGCTTGGTTAACCTGAAATCCCATCTGGCAATTTCCTTTAACCAAAGCTAAACTATGTGTGGTTGGGTTAACCTAAGATCCCATCTGGCTATCTCCTTTAATCCTAAGCAAAGTTGGTGTGTAGCTCGGTTAACCTGGAATCCCATCTGACAATTCCCTTTAACCAAAGCTAAACTCTGTGTGGTTGGGTTAACCTGAGATCCCATATGGCGATCTCCTTTAACCAGCCAATACAAAAATATGTGTGTGGTCTCATTATGACAAGTGACCTACCCAAATGCAAGATGTCTCATTGTTATGGGTGACCTACCCTAGTGGGAAAAAAGAAAAGAGTGGTCTCATTTTTATGGGTGACCTACCCTAGTGGGAAAAAAAGGAAGAGTGGTCTCATTTTTTTGGGTGACCTACCTAGGGAAAGAATGGCCTTATTATAATGGATGACCTACCCAAGTAAAAAAAAAAAAAAAAAGATAGAGAATGGTCTCATTCTAATGGGTGACCTACCTAAATAGAAAAAGGAAAGAGTGATCTCATTCTTATGGGTGACCTACCTAGGAGGAAGAATGGCCTCATTATAATGGGTGACCTATCCAGGTAAAAAAATAAAAAATGATCTCCTTCTAATGGGTGACCTACCTAGAAAAAATAATGGTCTCATTGTGATGGGTGACCTACCAAGATGTAAGATGGTCTCATTGTGATGGGTGACCTATCCAAATGGAAGATAAAGGTCTCATTATGATGGGTGATCTACCTAGATGTAAGTGAAAAGGATTTTAGAAAGGGGTCTCAATGTCTGAAGACCTGCCTGTTTTAATTTATATATTTTTTAGAAAAACTCCACGCTTTTCTAGGAAATGATCTCACTATCGAATGACCTTTCTATTTTAAAAAAAATTAGAAAAATTCCATGATTTTTCTAAACAATGGCATCAATATCGGGTGACTTACTCGTCTTAAGATTTTTAGAAATACTCCACGTTTTTTCTAAAAAATGGTTTCAATATTGAGTGACCAGACCATCTTAAATTTTTAAGAAAAAATCCATTTATTATTATTATTATAGAAAAATTCCACATTTTTTTTTCTTTTTTTTTTATGGTCTCAATATTAGGTAACCTACCCATTTTAAAATTTCAAAAGAAATTATCTTACCTCAAGAAAAGAAGCAGTGCTGGTTCACAATTCATATTCTTTTCTGTAGTTTTGTTGACATGAGATTCTGTATCTCAACGATTCCCAAAAAGTTTGAATTATTTGGCTTTCGTCACACCTTTCTTGTTAGGTTAGTGTTATGATAATATAGCATGCATGTTTTTGTTTACCTATTTTTGGAAATATAGGTTCCCCTTTTTCTTATAGCCTTCTTCGAGCTCCTGTTTCCATTTGTTTGCCCGACCTATCCTCTTGAACTGGAATATGCTCCACGTTATATATTTCCTATCCTTCTTATGATTGGTGAAGAGATCTCTAGTTCCTTATGGGACCCTTCCTTGCTCCATTGAATGTTTCTTTGTATTATACTTTTGCCGATGTTTTAATTTCCTTTTCCATTTTTGAGAAATTATTTTTAAGAGGAAAACTCAAAAAATCTGGTTTTGTTCATGCAAACTGAAACTTTTAATGCAATCACTTATTTTGTTTTAAACAATTCCCATCAAGGTGTTTCAAAGGTTTTCATGATGATACCTCTTAATGTTGGGTTTTGGTTCACTATGTACCCCTATGTGCGCTTCTTGCCCCCAGTGTGGTATGCAAAAACATGTCAAGTTTAGATTTGGTTTGGTTCTCTCCAATTTGGGAATTGATGAAGCCATCTTAAGCATATTATGATTCCTTAGTCATGCGTAAAAGAGTTAATTGAAGTAAAAGATTTTGAATGCTATGAGATCATCTGCTTTGTGAAGAAACGGTTCTTTACATAGAGAATTCATGGCCGAACTTTATTTTATTGATCGGGAAGCATGGTATTTTTTTATAGAGTCAACATTTACAGGTCTAACTAGATCTTCTCCATCCATTCTAGATAACAATAAAGGTCCTCTCAAGAACTCTTTCTTTACCACATAAGGGCCCTCATTGTTTGGCACTCATTTACTTTGATCTTCTTCTGGTAAAGGCTATATTTTCTTCAGTATAAGATCTCCTTCATGGAATCCTCGAGGTAGAACCTTCTTATCATATGATTTGACCATCCTCGATGATGATAGATTGCAGCTATCCTCTTTTCACTAATCAAATTCAACTAGCCATTATATGTCCACTAGCATAGGTTAAGCAAATTCCTTTATAGACTTCCCATAATGTGTCTATGGCCTCAACTTCATCCAAACATCTCAACAAAGTCCTACTGGATGATCAAGATAAAAATCCATTGCCATCCATCTCAAGGTCTTCTTATCTATTTTAGATGCCTTTATGGGATATGCCTATTTTCCAAAAAGTTCTTGATATTATAGTACCAAGGGTTTTCATCGATTTTGACTAAGCAATAAATGAGCTAGGTTCTTTCTGATACACATGTGTACCGGTTATACCTTGTGTCAAAAATCTATTCTAACCATAGAAGTTAATGTGGACAAAATGTCAACGAACTGGCTTCCTTCCCTTCCTAGATGGGTGATTTTATTTCCTCAAATTCTCTGGCTAATTTAGTCAAGTATTCCTGGTAAGGTCTCAACTTCTCATCCTTGGTTTTCCATTTTCCTTTCACTTGGCAAATAATCAAAATAAAGTCTCCATTCATATCTATCTTTCTAATATTCAACTCCAATGCAACCTCTAAAACCAAGAATGCAAGCTTCAATACTCAGCTGTGTTTGTTAGTGCATCCAAACTATGACTTAAATGAAACCGGATAATGTTTCTTATCAGGAGAGATTAGCACTGCCCCCACTCCATTTCCAACAGCACCATCAAAGTACATAATCCACCAATCTAATTTCTCATCCTCAACTGCAAGCACATTTCCACTAGGAAAATCAAAGTTTAACAGCTCATAATCTTCCATAGGATGGTCAGCTAGGTGATCGGCGATTACATTCCCTTTCATGGTTTTCCTTGTCATATATATTATTTCGTACTCAGCTAGTAGAACTTGCCATTTTTTAATTCGGCTTGATAGATAAGGGTGGATTCAGTAGGTACTGCTTGATTTTCTTGAAAGCTTCTTCACACTCTTATTCCAAATTCCAAGATTCTTCTTCCTTAACAATCGAAGATTGGGTCATAATGCGCGGTTAATTGGGATATGAATCGGAGTAATGTAATTCAATCTCCCTAAGAACCCTCTTATATCCTTCTCAGTCCTAGGAGTTGGCATAGATTGAATATCATTTAGTTTTTCGGGATCCACTTCTATCCCTTTATCACTTATCATAAATCCCAACAACTTTCCAGATTTCACCCTAAATGAACACCTTGTATGGTTAAGCCTCAACTTGTACTTCCTTAGTCTTTCAAATAATTCCTTCAATATTTGGACATGATTCTCTCCCTCTCTAGATTTAGCAATCACGTCATCCACATATACTTTAATCTCGTTGTGCATGATGTCGTGAAACAAGGTCATCATAGCCCTTGGGTAGGTGGCCCCAACGTTCTTTAACCCAAATGACATGACTTTGTAACAATAGGTTCCTCATGGTGTTACAAAGGTTTCTTCTCCTTATCCTCTTGTTATTTTTATATGATTGTAGCCCAAAAATCCATCCATAAAGGAATATGTGAAGCTACATGATGCATTGTCAAACAACATATCTAGGTGTGGTACAGAAAAATTGTTTTTAGGGCTAGTCCAGTTTAAGTCCCTAAAGTCCACATAAACTCTAATTGTATCTTCTATTTTAGGTGCTACCACTATATTGGACACACATCGTAGATACTTGACTACTTCTAGAAAATCATAGTTCCACTATTTTTCAATTTTTGCTTTTACTTTTATTAAGACATCCGGATGGATTCTTCTCAACTTTTGCTTAACTGGTTTGCATCCTTCTACTAGTGGTACCCTATCCACCAGGCATATCTATATAATCTCGGAGTAATGAAATTAAATCTTCTCTTACTTTAGGAGTGATCACAATTGCTATCCTTAGTTTTTTCTCTTGATTCTTCATTGCCCACATCTATGGTTTCAAGTTTCTTTCTAGCGGGTTTCCAAGCTTGTTCATATTGTCCTATAAATTTGGTAAATTCCCTAATGTTATTTTCATCTCATTCTTCCTCTTATACAGCTACTATGTATTCTTTAAAGTTTGGTCATTCGTTCTCAGTGTAAACTGCAGGTGTTTGTTATGGAAGATCCGCTTTCAAGGTTTCTGAAAGTGGAAAGTGATGTGTAAATGCATAGTAAAAACATGAAGATGAACTTTTGAAAATACATGATCTCATTAAAAGGAAAAGTTTGGCTAAAAAACATGGATAAAATCCAACTGACATTTGGAACCTCGATTGTAAAAAAAAAAAAAAAAGGCAAACAACAAAATATCATGATCAAACAAGCATCGTTGATTAAATTTTGAACATTGATGAAGCTTCATGACTCTCCCAATTCTAGAACATCTCTCCCTTGGTTAGCTTTTGAATGAAGGTCTTGAGATTCAAGATGCTTTGAGATTAGGCTTGTTTGGATGAAAAACGATATTATGGAGCATACATCCTAAGGATAGGTTCTAGTTCCTTGATGTGAGACATAGGGTAAGTCTACTACTTGGTCTCTAAAAAGGGTCTCTAAAAAGAGTCTCTAGTTGTCCTAGTGATCACCCTCATAAGGGCAATATAGGGGTTCAGCAGATAGTGGGATGGCACGTGTACCAATCACTATTAGTCTAAACACTTAGCAAAGAGTTAGGGTTTACACAAACTTAAACCTTGACACAAGCCATAAGGCAAGCAACTAGTCTCCTACTTAACTTAAAATTTAATGTGTGCTCTCAAAAAACAAAATAATAATAAAGTGATGAATGACTACACTATGTATGACAGAATGTAAAGATGCATGCTAAAGCTTTTATACAAAGTGTTGTAACCCATTTTTGGGTCCCCACAAAAAATAAAATAAATAGCCAAAAGGGTTTAGAAAAATAACAGGAGGCATGAAGCGCCCAGAAAATGGTCAGAAAAATTAGTCAAGGAGGTTAAAAATACAAAGATGGATTTTTGACAATATATTCTTGGATGATGAGAGCCCTGGTGGATAAGAAATTTGATTTTTTGAGGAGAAAAGTCTAAATTTGGAGGTTTATGGACTTAATTGGATTTTTAATTAAATTTATAGAGGATTTAAGTGCAAGAAAAATTGATTTTTAAGTCAATTTGGGCTTTAATTAGAAGAAATTTAAGTTTTGGGGCCAAAATATATTTTTTAGGAATTTATTAGGTCAAATCAGGGGCTTAATTGCATAAATATTGAAGTTTAATGGCCAATTAGGGGCTTAATTGTGAAAATCTGAAACCAGGGACCAATTTGGAAAAGGCACAAAGATAGAGGGGGCTGTATTGAATTGATTCAGGGGCCTAATTGAAGAAATTAGAAGTTTATTGATTAATTGAGGGTCAAATTGCATAAATCAGAGACCAAGGACCAAAGTGAAAAACGCGGCCAACAAGAGGGGTGGAGACGGAAATTGAAAGGGATGCAATTGAAATGTACAAAATATAATTGAGGGCTGATTTGGAAGTTGACATGCTGGCGCCATTTAAATGAAACGGTGCGTTTTGTCCAAAACGACGTCGTTTCATGTAATAAAAAAAAAAAGGAAAAGCTCGGAACGGTGTCGTTTTGAGACACTGTTCCTCTTTCTTCTTCCCCTGGACGTGCAGAAGGGGAAGAGAGAAAGATTTTCGTTTTTTTTCTTCTTTAAATTTTGTTGCCTATCTTCTCAGCGTGCTCTGCCAAAAACCCGACCCCCCATGCACTCTCATGATGAAAAATCGGGGGAGCCGCGCCTTGCCAGCCACGGCCACTGGCCAACCGAGCGGCGCTGCCCTGCCCCATGAGCAGCCATAATGAGCCCCGCTCCCTTGCCCTCTATAAATAGCAACTCAACGCCAGCACGCAAAAAAGAAAGAGGAGA